>JARQOD010011553.1:0-23009 GCA_033576555.1 Oophaga sylvatica
TCTCCACAACAGGTTCAGGATCTCTTCTCTGTTACCGTAGTTCCATGCAAACGTGGATTTATCAAATAGCAGGTTTCCAGAGTGTAACGCTGGTATTGTCTGTACTTTGTTTTCCAGCGTTACTTTGCATGTTTTTTGCATTAACCCTTTTGCTCCTTTCCCCTAACCAGCTGGGATACTGTTGTCTGTTACCTATATGGATGCTGCTCAGTTCCCGGCTCTGCTGCGTACCCGTACTTGCGTGAGTGGCTCCGCTGCTTTGCATGACCGCCCGCATGTGCGGTTCCTGACTTGCTGTGAAAGCCGTCCGTAGCTTGCAAAGTCCTCTGCAGTGGTGCATGACTTACTGCGTGGTTGGCAGCAGCCATTGTTGGGTTCCCTCTGTGTTGTGCTGTCTGGCTCTGCATAGGGGGCGCGGCCCACACCTGTCCTGCTTTTATGTGGATTTGGTGTTTACTAGAATTACTGCTCCAGCCTATCGCTGTGAAGCAGCTCATATATAAAGTTCCCCAGCCCTAGTGGGCGTGGCCAGAGCTTCGCATTGAATCCACACTGAATCCCTGAACCTAGCCGTATGTGGTTGTGTGTTCAGCTCCTGCTCTGAAGTTGATCAGCTCTGGAGAGCTGATTCCCTGTTCCTGCTGTGTCTTGTTCCCTGATCCTGGATCAAACCCGGTACCTGAATGTCTGAATTGTGTCTTGTGTTTCCGCCTATGCTGGGGGCTGATTACCCAGATCGCCGTTCCTGGAGGCTGTATATCCAGGCCTGTTCCTGCTGTGTCTAATTACCTGAACCCCTGATCTTAGATCGCATCCTGTACCTGACTTTCTGAACTGTGTCCTCTGTGTTATGTTCCTGAAATCCTGCTGTGTCCAGAACCCTGTGCCAGTGACTGTGAATCCTTGCTATATAACCTGAGTTCATCTTGGAAGGAGGAGTCCGGTGTGTGCTGAGTTTCTGTTACTCTGTGCTCAGCCTCTGTGCAATCCCCGGCCAGCTCCCGTTGAGCCTGGCGGGGCTTGCACCAGACCGCTGGGGTTCCTTTTCAGGTCGCTGCCAGATGTCCGGATCCTATGCCTGATGACCATGGCCTGATGTCCGATGTCCGACGACCACTTCCAGATGTCCGGATCCTATCCTTCTTGCCTGATGTCCGGATCCTGCCGATCATTGCCAGATGTCCGGAGCCTGCTGATCGGTGCCAGATGTCCGGAGTCCGAGGCCTGTGTTCCAGTCCGTGTTCCTGTGATTCAATCCATGTTCCTGACTCCCTGAGACCCAGTCCGTGTTCCTGTCTGTGTTCCTGACTCTCTGAGATCCAATCCGTGTTCCTGTTGTTCCTGTGCAGTCTAACTCTGTTTCAGCCATCAGCTCCTGATTCCAGTTACCTGTCTGTTACCTGTCGGCTTGCCTGTCTGCCATCCGTCTGCAGTTCCTTCCAGAGGTTCGGACGTCATCTGCAGAGATCCCCGGCTCTTGCCTGCTCACCTAGGAGCGATCATATGCCATCCGACTGCAGCTCCATCCGGAAGTTCGGACATCATCTGCAGAGATCCCCGGCTCTTGCCTGCTCACCTGGGAGCGATCATCTGCCATCCGACTGCAGCCTACCTGGAGGCTCCACCATATCAGGTCGTATATACCTGCCTGTCTAGAGACTGCCTGGTCACTTACTGTGACAACCTGCTTGTCTAGAGACTGCCTGGTCACTTGCCGTGACAACCTGCCTGTCCCAGAGACTGCCTGGTCACTTGCCGTGACAACCTGCCTGTCCCAGAGACTGCCCTGGTCACTTTCCGTGACAACCTGCCTGTCCCAGAGAATGCCTGGTCACTTGCCGTGACAACCTGCCTGCCTGGTCACTTGCCGTGACAAACTGCCTGCCCTGGTCACTTGCCGTGACAACCTGCCTGCCTGGTCACTTGCCATGACAACCTGCCTGCCTGGTCACTTGCCGTGACAACCTGCCTGCCTGGTCACTTGCCGTGACAACCTGCCTGCCCTGGTCACTTGCCGTGACAACCTGCCTGTCCCAGAGATTGCCTGGTCACTTGCCGTGACAACCTGCCTGTCCAGAGTCTGCCTTGGTCACTTGCCGTGACAACCTGCCTGTCCGACCCTGAGATTTGCACTTGGTCACTTGCCGTGACAACCTGCCTGTCCCAGAGACTGCCTGGTCACTTGCCGTGACAACCTGCCTGTCCCAGAGATTGCCTTGGTCACTTGCCGTGACAACCTGCCTGTCCTGCCGGTTCCTCCTTGGTCTACCCTGTGATGACGTCTGTCCTGGGTCGGTGTCTGATGTTCTCCTGCTGAGCCTGTGCTACGCCTGAGGCCTGAGAGAGAGGCCGTCCTAGTATGCCCGTGCCAGATGACCCTGGACTTCATCAACCCGTGATGACCCTGCCATCGTCTGACGTTCGTCCTGGGCCGGTGTCTGATGTTCTCCTGCTGAGCCTGTGCTACGCCCGAGGCCTGAGAGTGAGGCCATACTAGTATGCCCGTGCCAGATGATCCTGGACTTCATCAACCCGTGATGACCCCGCCATCGTCTGAAGTCTGTCTGAGGTCGGTGTCTGATGTTCTCCTGCTGAGCCTGTGCTACGCCTAAGGCCTGAGAGAGAGGCCGTCCAAGTATGCCCGTGCCAGATAACCCTGGACTGCATCTACCCGTGATGTCCTCCAGCACTCGTCTGTGATCCTGAGTCGTGTACCCTTCTCTGATGTGCGGAATCGGGAGCCCGGTCTTATGTTCTGTTTTATGTACTGTGTTTCTTTAAGTAAACTTTATGTTTCTTCTTACCTGAAGTTGTGCGGTGTTGTCTAGTCCTGCAGGTCGCCACCTTGCCCACATGCTCAGCTGCCACGGATCCCGGTCGCTGCCCTTCCCTAGTCCGGGCAGGCCCGGGTCTCCCTCCGTGGTCCAGTGGGTCCACATTCTCTTATCATCTGGGACCCATGCCTCACGTCGTCGTGGACTGGCGGCGTGGGAGCATTGGCTAGCTAGGCAAGCTATGCCATGTCCCGGCGCCCCACAGCCGTGGGAAGCGCCACAGTAAGCTCTGGCCATGGACTCCGCTGAGCATGTGCGGTCTGCAGGTCTTTCTCCAAGCTCCACCTGATGTGTGAACTAGACTACTTGGTCCCCACAGGGTAAGTGGACTAGATGGCTCGATTCCCCGCTTGGTCAGCGGTTCGGACTTTTCGAGCTATTAACTCTGCTGCCATATTGTGAACTATGGGACTTACCGCCAAACCCAAGTGAATTTTTCTGGGGAATTTTTTTTTACTTGGGTCTTCAGAAGAGGGGGCCTGAGGAGGGGGATACTGTAACGCTGGTATTGTCTGTACTTTGTTTTCCAGCGTTACTTTGCATGTTTTTTGCATTAACCCTTTTGCTCCTTTCCCCCTAACCAGCTGGGATACTGTTGTCTGTTACCTATATGGATGCTGCTCAGTTCCCGGCTCTGCTGCGTACCCGTACTTGCGTGAGTGGCTCCGCTGCTTTGCATGACCGCCCGCATGTGCGGTTCCTGACTTGCTGTGAAAGCCGTCCGTAGCTTGCAAAGTCCTCTGCAGTGGTGCATGACTTACTGCGTGGTTGGCAGCAGCCATTGTTGGGTTCCCTCTGTGTTGTGCTGTCTGGCTCTGCATAGGGGGCGCGGCCCACACCTGTCCTGCTTTTATGTGGATTTGGTGTTTACTAGAATTACTGCTCCAGCCTATCGCTGTGAAGCAGCTCATATATAAAGTTCCCCAGCCCTAGTGGGCGTGGCCAGAGCTTCGCATTGAATCCACACTGAATCCCTGAACCTAGCCGTATGTGGTTGTGTGTTCAGCTCCTGCTCTGAAGTTGATCAGCTCTGGAGAGCTGATTCCCTGTTCCTGCTGTGTCTTGTTCCCTGATCCTGGATCAAACCCGGTACCTGAATGTCTGAATTGTGTCTTGTGTTTCCGCCTATGCTGGGGGCTGATTACCCAGATCGCCGTTCCTGGAGGCTGTATATCCAGGCCTGTTCCTGCTGTGTCTAATTACCTGAACCCCTGATCTTAGATCGCATCCTGTACCTGACTTTCTGAACTGTGTCCTCTGTGTTATGTTCCTGAAATCCTGCTGTGTCCAGAACCCTGTGCCAGTGACTGTGAATCCTTGCTATATAACCTGAGTTCATCTTGGAAGGAGGAGTCCGGTGTGTGCTGAGTTTCTGTTACTCTGTGCTCAGCCTCTGTGCAATCCCCGGCCAGCTCCCGTTGAGCCTGGCGGGGCTTGCACCAGACCGCTGGGGTTCCTTTTCAGGTCGCTGCCAGATGTCCGGATCCTATGCCTGATGACCATGGCCTGATGTCCGATGTCCGACGACCACTTCCAGATGTCCGGATCCTATCCTTCTTGCCTGATGTCCGGATCCTGCCGATCATTGCCAGATGTCCGGAGCCTGCTGATCGGTGCCAGATGTCCGGAGTCCGAGGCCTGTGTTCCAGTCCGTGTTCCTGTGATTCAATCCATGTTCCTGACTCCCTGAGACCCAGTCCGTGTTCCTGTCTGTGTTCCTGACTCTCTGAGATCCAATCCGTGTTCCTGTTGTTCCTGTGCAGTCTAACTCTGTTTCAGCCATCAGCTCCTGATTCCAGTTACCTGTCTGTTACCTGTCGGCTTGCCTGTCTGCCATCCGTCTGCAGTTCCTTCCAGAGGTTCGGACGTCATCTGCAGAGATCCCCGGCTCTTGCCTGCTCACCTAGGAGCGATCATCTGCCATCCGACTGCAGCTCCATCCGGAAGTTCGGACATCATCTGCAGAGATCCCCGGCTCTTGCCTGCTCACCTGGGAGCGATCATCTGCCATCCGACTGCAGCCTACCTGGAGGCTCCACCATATCAGGTCGTATATACCTGCCTGTCTAGAGACTGCCTGGTCACTTACTGTGACAACCTGCTTGTCTAGAGACTGCCTGGTCACTTGCCGTGACAACCTGCCTGTCCCAGAGACTGCCTGGTCACTTGCCGTGACAACCTGCCTGTCCCAGAGACTGCCCTGGTCACTTTCCGTGACAACCTGCCTGTCCCAGAGAATGCCTGGTCACTTGCCGTGACAACCTGCCTGCCTGGTCACTTGCCGTGACAAACTGCCTGCCCTGGTCACTTGCCGTGACAACCTGCCTGCCTGGTCACTTGCCGTGACAACCTGCCTGCCTGGTCACTTGCCGTGACAACCTGCCTGCCTGGTCACTTGCCGTGACAACCTGCCTGCCCTGGTCACTTGCCGTGACAACCTGCCTGTCCCAGAGATTGCCTGGTCACTTGCCGTGACAACCTGCCTGTCCCAGAGTCTGCCTGGTCACTTGCTGTGACAACCTGCCTGTCCCAGAGACTGCCTTGGTCACTTGCCGTGACAACCTGCCTGTCCCAGAGACTGCCTTGGTCACTTGCCGTGACAACCTGCCTGTCCCAGAGACTGCCTGGTCACTTGCCGTGACAACCTGCCTGTCCCAGAGATTGCCTTGGTCACTTGCCGTGACAACCTGCCTGTCCTGCCGGTTCCTCCTTGGTCTACCCTGTGATGACGTCTGTCCTGGGTCGGTGTCTGATGTTCTCCTGCTGAGCCTGTGCTACGCCTGAGGCCTGAGAGAGAGGCCGTCCTAGTATGCCCGTGCCAGATGACCCTGGACTTCATCAACCCGTGATGACCCTGCCATCGTCTGACGTTCGTCCTGGGCCGGTGTCTGATGTTCTCCTGCTGAGCCTGTGCTACGCCCGAGGCCTGAGAGTGAGGCCATACTAGTATGCCCGTGCCAGATGATCCTGGACTTCATCAACCCGTGATGACCCCGCCATCGTCTGAAGTCTGTCTGAGGTCGGTGTCTGATGTTCTCCTGCTGAGCCTGTGCTACGCCTAAGGCCTGAGAGAGAGGCCGTCCAAGTATGCCCGTGCCAGATAACCCTGGACTGCATCTACCCGTGATGTCCTCCAGCACTCGTCTGTGATCCTGAGTCGTGTACCCTTCTCTGATGTGCGGAATCGGGAGCCCGGTCTTATGTTCTGTTTTATGTACTGTGTTTCTTTAAGTAAACTTTATGTTTCTTCTTACCTGAAGTTGTGCGGTGTTGTCTAGTCCTGCAGGTCGCCACCTTGCCCACATGCTCAGCTGCCACGGATCCCGGTCGCTGCCCTTCCCTAGTCCGGGCAGGCCCGGGTCTCCCTCCGTGGTCCAGTGGGTCCACATTCTCTTATCATCTGGGACCCATGCCTCACGTCGTCGTGGACTGGCGGCGTGGGAGCATTGGCTAGCTAGGCAAGCTATGCCATGTCCCGGCGCCCCACAGCCGTGGGAAGCGCCACACAGAGTCCACAAGTGTTCCAAAGTTCCTCAGTAGGAAATAGCTGGAGTACAAAGTCCAAGGTTTTCCAGGAGTCAGGTCACAGGCTCACTGCAGGCTTGATTCTGAAGCACTGATTGCTCAGCTGAGGCTGCTTAAGAAGCAAGAGGGAGAGAATCAGGGCGGGAACATGAAAGCTGGAAACTCCATATTGACTGAGGGCAAGATAGCTGCAGCAAGACAGAAAGCAAAATGGCCGACGGAAAAACTGAGTTTCAAGAAACATGTACAAAGAACCTTACATTACTCCCCCCTTAGGGACAACCTCCGGATGACCTCAGACCAGGCTTGTCTGGGTACCTCTGATGAAACTGGCGGAGCAAGCGAGGAGCATTAACGTTATCGACTGGTTCCCATGAGTTGTCCTCCACTGGGTAGCCGTGCCATTTAATCAAATATTGTAACTGATTTCTGTACAACCTGGAATCTAGAATCCTTTCCACCACAAATTCTTCCTGACCATCGACTAGCACTGGGTCAGGGCAAGGAGAAGAACGTCCAGGAAACGTATTGGGTGTTGCATCCTTTAGTAGGGATACATGAAAGACAGGGTGGATTCTCATAGTTCTGGGCAGTTGAAGACGACAAGCAACGGCACTTATAATTTTACTGATTTTATAGGGTCCAATGTACTTATGTCCCAACTTAGACGATGGAATCCTTAACTTAAGATTTCTGGTTGACAGCCAGACCAAGTCTCCTACCTTGAAAGCTGGTGCAGGTTTACGAAATTTATCTGCTGTTTTCTTGTACCTTTCCTGAGCCAATTCCAGATTTTCCTTTAGAAGATCCATATTCTTTTGTAAAGACGTGATTCTTTCAGCCACTGCTGGCAAGGGCGTTTCTATGGGAAATCGAGGAAGAATGTTAGGATGATAACCTAGATTGGAGTAAAAAGGAGACTGCTTAGTGGAGGCGCTCTGAGAGTTGTTATAAGAGAACTCAGCCAGTGGAAGTAGATCCACCCAATCATCCTGTAGGTGGCAGATAAAGCAGCGGAGATACTGCTCCAGGGTCTGATTGGTTCGTTCTGTCTGTCCATTAGTCTGGGGATGAAAAGCAGAAGAAAGGTTTACTTTAATGTCCAATGCGGCACAGAAATTTTGCCAAAATCTTGAAGTGAATTGCACCCCTCGATCCGAAATGACCTCATCCGGTACTCCATGTAAGCGAAACACATTCTTAATCATCAAATCTGATGTCTGTTTTGCAGTGGGTAAGCCGACACAAGGGATAAAATGAGCTGCCTTTGTTAAACGATCAACCACCACTAGAATGGTGTTCTTCCCTTGAGGGTTGGTAACTCCACAATGAAGTCCATAGAAATGGATCCCCACGGGCAGGACGGGGTGGGAAGGGGTTGCAACAGACCAGTTGGTGAGGAGCGAGGTGTTTTGCATCTTGCACAGACTTCACATGAAGTGACATAGTTTAAAACATCTTTCCTGTAAGTGGGCCACCAAAAGAAACGAGAAAGAAATTCCTGTGTCTTTAGAATTCCTCTATGCCCAGCTATCTTGGAATCGTGGATGAGTTGCAATACTCTCAATCTGACTGTTTCAGGTATATACAGACGTTGTCCCTGAATCCACACACCATTCTTAAAGACAAGACTTACGTCCCTTGGGGGTTGTGCCAAAAGGAATCCGCATGGTATGCTTCCTTGATGTCCTTAAGTAGGTCTTGATTATGAATCACTCCCAGGAATCTAGAGTCAGGAAGAATAGTCTTAGGAGGAGTAAGTGGACGGGTCTCTGCTGAATGAATCCTAGAGAGTGCATCAGCCTTTCCATTGCGCGATCCTGACCTATAAGAAATTACAAAATTAAATTGGTTTAGAAAAAGATTCCAGCGAGCCTGGCGAGGAGTCAGGCACTTAGCCGACCTGATAAATTCAAGGTTACGATGGTCTGTCAGGACGACTATTTGCTGTGCAGCCCCTGAAGAAGGTGTCTCCATTCTTTGAAGGCGGCAATAATGGCCAACAACTCTCTATTGCCCACATCGTAGTTCCTCTCAGCCAAAGACAACTGCTGGGAAAAGAAGGCACAGGGATGCAAGACATTCTTCTCACCTGTTCTCTGAGAGAGTATAGCTCCAACGGCACAGTCTGAAGCATCCACCTCTATTATGAAGGCAAGTTCGGGGTTGGGATGTACTAAAATAGGTGCGGTGGTAAATTTATCCTTTAGACGGGAAAATGCTTCCTGGGCTTGGGGGGTCCAGGAGAACCTAGACTCTTTCCGGGTAAGTTGGGTGATAGGTGACACTACCTCAGAGAAATTCCTAATGAAACGTCTATAGAAGTTGGCAAACCCGATGAAGCGCTGCACCTCCTTAACATTTCTAGGAATTGGCCAATCCTTGATGGCTTGGGTCTTGCTTCCATCCATACTAATCCCTTGTGTAGACAGTACATACCCCAGAAATTGAATTTCGGTCCTATGGAATTCACACTTTTCAAGTTTGATGTAAAGATGGTTTTGTCTTAGACGTTCTAAGACCATTCTCACATGTCCATGATGTTCCTCTGTGGAGTTAGAAAAAATTAGAATATCATCCAGATAAATCACCACGAATGTATCTAGGAGATCCCTGAAGATGTCATTCACCAAGTGTTGGAAAGTGGCTGGGGCGGTACTCAGACCAAAAGGCATAACTAGATATTCAAAGTGTCCATAGCGTGACCTGAATGCAGTCTTCCATTCATCCCCAGGTCTAATACGGACCAAGTTATAGGCCCCACGGAGATCCAGTTTAGAGAAAATTTTGGCATGCCGCACTCTCTCCAATAACTCAGGGATTAAAGGCAATGGATAACGGTTTCTAATAGTAACCTTATTGAGTTCCCTATAGTCTACGCAGGGTCTCAGAGATCCATCTTTCTTCTTCACAAAGAAGATGGGTGCACCTGCAGGAGATGAAGAGGGGGTATGAAGCCCTTGGCTAGATTTTCGTCTATGCAATCCTTTAAAGCCTTTAGCTCGGGCCCCGCCAGGGGGTAGATCTTACCAAAAGGTATCTCTGCTCCAGGCAATAATTCAATTGGACAATCATATGGACGGTGAGGGGGAAGCTGGTCAGCGTTCTTCTTGTCACATAAATCCACATAGTCCTGGTATACAGCTGGTAGTTCAGGGACTGACATGGTTCCTTTAGGAACAGAGCAAGCTGAAACTTCTGGACTCATCTGTTTCTCTGGAAAGTGTAATTCCTTGGTCTCCCAGTTAATGGTAGGGTTCTGAGCCTGCAGCCATGGTAGCCCTAGAATAATGGGAAAGTGGGGAGAAGAGATAAGCATAAAGGACAGTTTCTCTTGATGATCTTTACCCATAAGGACCCTCAAAGGCTCCGTTTCCTGATCCACTGGTCCAGAGGTCAGCAGGGAGCCATCCACAGTTTCCATCTGTACTGGAGTAGCCTTCTTCACTGAACGTATCCCCTGTTTCAGAGCAAAGGAGATATCCATAAAATTTCCACTTGCCCTTGAGTCGATCATAGCAGAGCTAGACACCCAGACTGAGTCAACCCAGAGTTTGATGGAAAGGAAGCAATGAGAATTGTTTTTCTTACAACTCAGCTGGGACACCGCTGAGGAAACTTGAAAAATTGCAGCGTTTACACAGTCATCGTCCTTAGAAGTGACGGAGTTTAAGTCCGAGAAATCAATATCTGTTGCTGCAGATCTCTCTGGAGCCTGAGGCTCGGACCTGACAGATCTCCTCTCGCAACACTCACAGTGAATGACTGCTGCAGTAGTCTTACGAGAACGGCTGGGGCAGTTTATAATGAAGTGCCCTGACTTACCACAGTAGAAACATAGATTTTCCTTTAAACGATGTTCTTTGCGTGCCTCACTAACCCGTCTTTGTAAAGAGTCCACCTGCATGGGTTCAGGTTCAGGTTCCCGTGTGATCCTACTCAAAGGTTCCTTAGCTGGGGAGGAAGGTAGGAAAAGGTTAGTGCGATTACTTTCGAACCATCTCTCTTGCCTGCGTTCAGTCAGACGAGCATCAATACGGATGCAGTAGTTAATAAAGTCACCTAACGCAGTGGGAGGGTCGGCACGAGCAAGTTCATCCTTAATCAGTGGAGACAACCCTTTTCGAAAAATAGATTTTTTGGCGGAACTGTCCCAAGTGGTATCGAGGGCCCATCTCCTGAAATCCAGGGCATATTCGGCTACTGAGCGCTTACGTTGGCGCAAAGTTAACATGGCTGCTTCAGCTGTTGCACCTCGATTGGGGTCATCAAACACCTGCCCCATGGCTGAAATGAAAGCATCAAGATGATCCAAACATTCATCCTCAGTCTCAATCAGAGGGTTTGCCCACATCAAAGCCTTGTTGGTAAGCAACATGATTATAGTAAGCACTTTAGATCGTTCAGTGGGAAATTGTGAAGCATGTGCAGAAAAAAAAAGATTGCATTGGTTAATAAATCCCCTGAATTTCTCACGTTCACCACCAAAATGAAAAGGGGGTAACTTGGGAATCCCAGAACTCGGGGTTATGGCAGGAGCCTGGACTCGTTCCTCTAGAACCTCAATCCTGGCTCGCAAATCCTGGGTAGTCTGTCCAAACACTTGCAAATTGTGATTAGTGAGGTCCTGTAGGTTTGCAAAACAGGTCTTTATAGTCTGTATATCTGCAAGGATTGTATCAGTCACTCCGCAAAGCTCCTTTATGCGAGCCTCCATCTTCCAGATCTTTTAAGACAGGAGTACTGGAAGGAGAAGAGAAAAAAAAAAAAAAACAATAGTGTTTACCTGTGGTAACACTGCAGAGTAAAATTAAGGGAATGTGCTCACCTGGAATGGTTGTGAGAAGTCACAACCACTGTCATCACAGACAGTATAACCGGACATCTGATATCCACAGTCACAGCAGACACAGCCTTCCCAGACCCAGCAGACACTAACGTTTGGCTTCAGAATCTTGTAATGTATGGTGTACAGTTCATATAGCGTCTTGTGCTTGGGTGCGAGGAAAACACATGAGACACAGGTTTGATATAGAAGGACTTGTATTACTTCATACAAGTGGCAAAAAGGGTCACACAGTTTGCAGGTACAGAAGCAGGAGACACAGCAGGCCAGAGTAACTTAAGCTCAGCAATAACTCTCCACAACAGGTTCAGGATCTCTTCTCTGTTACCGTAGTTCCATGCAAACGTGGATTTATCAAATAGCAGGTTTCCAGAGTCCACAAGTGTTCCAAAGTTCCTCAGTAGGAAATAGCTGGAGTACAAAGTCCAAGGTTTTCCAGGAGTCAGGTCACAGGCTCACTGCAGGCTTGATTCTGAAGCACTGATTGCTCAGCTGAGGCTGCTTAAGAAGCAAGAGGGAGAGAATCAGGGCGGGAACATGAAAGCTGGAAACTCCATATTGACTGAGGGCAAGATAGCTGCAGCAAGACAGAAAGCAAAATGGCCGACGGAAAAACTGAGTTTCAAGAAACATGTACAAAGAACCTTACAGGTGATCCTAGACGCCTCGTCACAGCCTGAGAGATAACTACACCTAAAGGCAGAAAGATGAAAGCTATCTGCCCCGGAGCAGATCCCCAAAGAAAATAGGAAGCCCCCAAACATGTAATGGCGATTAGACCAGAAGAAAGCACGGACACAGACAGAAAATAGAATGAGCAAACGCTGGGGCCCAATCTGTCTAGACAGTAAAGTACAGGAAAGAATTCTGACTACAATCCAACAAAAACCCTAACAAAAATACCAACACTTCTGATTGCCAAAAAACCTGAGATCACACGATCTCATCCACCTAAATCAGATCTCTGGTGTAACAAAACGCTATTCAGCAAATAAAAAGTAACAAAGGAGCAAAGCAAAAGTGCAGACACAAACAGAGCACAATTGCAGTGCCAGACCCCCAAAAGGGGACAGGCTGCAGTCCACTGCAAGCAGCAAACCAGCAGAGAAAATCAAACAGAGGAAAACAAAAACAGCAAACACTTATCTGGAGGACAGCAGGAAACTAGCAGTGCTTCAAGCCAGACCAGAAGGAACAATTGATAACCGGCAAGGCTGCTGGGAACTCAGGCCACTTATATCCTACCATTCAGAGCCAGCTGAAGGCCATTCAGTAATCAGGTCATTACCCTCAGCAACCACCGGAGGGAGCCCCAGCTCAGAAGCCGCCTCCAGCATATTCACAACAGAGGATCTTCTGAGCCAGACTTAAATAGCAGGACAGACAGGAAGTTCCAGGACAGGGCGAGGTACAAGACTCCATCTTGGACAAGGGCAAACAGGCTGAATGGAAAATCCAGAATCCTTACATGATGAGAGCCCACCTAACTTATGGGTGCATGTCTCCAGAAGCATAAGCTGGGCATAATGTACTGGTAACTACAATGGGAGTTTGCAACTTTCACTTAGCAACATCCACTGCTGCTTCTTCCTGGAAAATGGTTATGGAGTCAAATCATCGCTAAATCTGTAGGTAAATACCCTAAGGGTTATAATTTCCAAACTGGGGTCACTTGAGGGGGGATTTTGCTCTTCTAGCACTTAAGGGCTGTGTATGGAGTCCACAACTATTCTTGGAAAATCTGCGATCCAGGAGGCAAATAGAGCTCCGTTCCTCCTGAGTCTCTCCGTATGGCTAAGTAGTACTGTAGAACCACATATGGGGTATTATTTGCCACGTTCAGTAGAAATTGTGGGACACATTTTGATGCCATTTTTACCCATTTCCCATTATGAAAATGTAAAACTTGAGGCTAACACATAATCTCAGTGATAAAAATGTAAATTATTTTATCCTCACTGCACCCCTAGTGAATTTATTGAGAAGTTTAGTTTGTAAAATGGGGTCACTTATGGGGGACTCTACTGAGTTGGCACCTCACGGGCTCTGCCAATGAAACATGGCACCCTCAAAAACAGCAAAATCTGCAATGTAATATGGCGTTTCTTCCCTTATGAGCTTTGTATTGTGCCTCAAAAGTAGTTTTCGGTGACATATGGGCTATCAGTGAACTCAGGAGAAACTGCACAACAAATTTTGGGGCTCATTTTCTCCTGTTACCCTGGGGGTTCAAGGTGTTCAATACCCATCTAAATAAGTTCCCAAAGGGGTCTAGTTTCCAAAATCGTGTCAATTGTGGGGGGTTTCCACCGTTTAGGCACATCAGGGGCTCTCCAAAATCGACATGGCATCCACTAATTATTCCAGCAAATTTAACATTCAAAAAGTCAAATGGCACTCCTTCCCTCTCAAGCCATGACGTGTACCCAACAATTGTTTTCCTCCACATATTGGGTATCGGTACATTCAGGAGAAATTTCACAACAAATTGTGTAGAGCAATTTCTTCTGTTACCCTTATGAAAATGCAAAATTTGGAGCTGAAAAAGATTTATCTGGGAAAAATGTGATTTTTTTTAAATTTTCACGGCTCTAAGTTATAAACTTTTGTGAAGCACAAGTGGGTTCAAGGTGCTCAATACACATCTAGATGAGTTCCTTAAGGGGTCTAGTTTCCAAAATGGTGTCACTTGTTGGGGGTTTTCACTGTTTAGGCATATCAGGGGCTCTCCAAACATGGCATGGCGTTCGCTAATTACAACAGCAAATTTTACATTCAAAAAGTGAAATGGCACTCCTTCCCCCCTGAGCCCTGCCATGTGCCTAAACAGTGCATTCCCCCCACATATGGGGTATCGGCATGCTCAAGAGAAATTGCACAACAAATTGTATGGTCTATTTTCTCCTGTTACTCTTGCAAAAATAAAAAAAATTACGTCTAAAGGAAATTTTTTGTGAAAGAAAAGAAAATCTTTATTTTTTCCTTCAACATTCCAAAAATTCCTGTGAAGCACCTTTAGGGTTAATTAACCTTCAGGGGGCAGTTTTTAGAATGGTGTCACTTTTGTGTATTTTCTATCATATAGGCTCCTCAAAGTGACTTCAAATGTGAGGTGGTCCCTAAAAAAATGGTTTTGCAAATTTTGTTGTAAAAATGAGAAATCGATGGTCAACTTTTAACCCTCATAACTTCCTAACAAAAAATTATGTTTCTAAAATTGTGCTGCTATAAGTAGACATGTGAGAAATGTTATTTATTAACTATTTTGTGTGATATGACTGATTTAAGGGCTTTTTTATTTTTGTACCCCTGCAACGCAGAAATATTCACTTTTAAAAATCGGTCCTCATACCTTCTATGTGTCCCTGAGGTGTGGCTTCTGCCCAGGACTAAACTTCCCCCCAACCGTCCATCAAGGCGCTTCAGCGATGCCGCGTCTACAACAGCGTTTTTTCACTTTCGTTTTTGCTGTGTGGGGCACCTGCGCTGTAGTACCATTCCTCGGGCATGCACAGTGATAACACACTGCGGGGAGGGAGATGGGGAACCACAGAGACGCAGGCACAATAGTGTTCGGACAGTTCCCTTCAGTTGTCTCAGTCCACTGGCCAGACTGGAAAAAGTCAGAGGGCTGGATGTGGACACCAGGCCTCACTTTGCGCAGCTCTTCTTTAGAGTAGGTGCACATATAGTTTTGTTGAGGGAGTTCTAGTGGAAATCACTTAGGCAATGCTCTTTCTTTGAGGAGTTTTTGTAGGTGTATTTTGTTTCCTGAAGTATTTCCTTAAGCAGTTTTGAAGAGTTTTGTAAATTATTTTTGGAGTGTTCGTCTTTATGCGCTTCTTGCAGCCTATTGATTGAAGAATGTCTAGTTTTGGAGCACTTTCCATTAGAAGATGCTTCAAAGAAGTGACGTGTACATTTTTTTCTCCCAACAGGTGCCTTTCAAAACCTGAAGTGAAAGTCTAAAGCTCAAAAGACTGGACATATAAACAGCAAAGTGGTTTTACTATAGAAATTAATAAAAAGATTCTTCCAAACGTTTTTTTGAGCTCTTTCTCAAACATATTTTGGAGAGGTGAGACATTAGTAATAAGGACCATCCATATTAAATGTACATGTTGACGTGGTTGGATGGCTTTTGTACTTTTTGACAACTTATGTAGAAATAGTGGTGTTCATGTATTCATTAGTTGCACTGTGCTAGTGCACAGTGTATTTATATATCTGTATATTGGTCAGAGCATATTTGTTTAATGCTAAAGGAGTGTGGGCCCTATTTTGTTCTTTTTTGTAGTATACATTGGGAGGTGTGGCCTCCTCTAACACTTTTATCTACACATCTTTCCCAGACAAGGTTTTAATTGCGAGCTATGTTAAGTTTCCTTTCATTTCTCCAGTTCAGATAAATCCTGGCTTGGCTCAATGAGAGATGAGACATTAGTTGTACCAGCAAAGGTAAGGAGGATTCAGCTAAGTGGATATAAATGCATGAATATAAAACTTAGCTTTTATTAGCCATATAAAAAAATACTCTAGAAATATTTTGACAGTAACGAAGTGCAAAAGTGAGAACTAGAACCTATGCGTTTCGACAAAAGTCTTAAAGACCATGATTACTTTTGTTGAAATGCATAGGTCCTAATCCTTTTTTTTTGCACTGCATTACTGCCAAAATGTTTCAGGAGCATTTTTTATGGCTAATAAAAACAAAATTTTATATTCATGCCTTTATCCACTTTGCTGAATCCTCCTTACCTTTGGTGTTACAACTGCAGTGTTAGCACCACGCTGGATCCCTGCTCTGACAGGCAGGTTCTCCAGTGTGTCACTTCACTCACCCGTGCTGCGTTCAGTTCTTCCCTTCCCCATGCTCTGCATGCTTCCAGCCGGTCCTCTAGCCATGTCCTTAGGATACGCACGCACTCTCGCCCTCTTAAAGGGTCAGCGCATGCACTTGCTATTTCCCCCCCAGCTAATAGCAGTGGACATTATGTATATTGCTTCCTCCCCACTGTGGAGGTGCCTGAGCAACCTTCCTGTTTTCAGTCTATGTTGTGTAAGGTAGCATATCAGTGCCTGCTGCACTTTAGTGCAAATCCTGCCTGCTTTACTCTGGTGCAAATCCTGCCTGCTGCACTCTAGTGCAAATCCTGCCTGCTGCACTCTAGTACAAATCATGCATGCTGCACTCTAGTGCAAATCCTGCCTGCTTTACTCTGGTGCAAATCCTGCCTGCTGCACTCTAGTGCAAATTCTGCCTGCTGCACTCTGGTGCAAATCCTGCCTGCTGCGCTCTGATGTGGACCCTGTCTGCTGCACTCTGACTCAAACTCTGTCTGCTGCACTCTGATACGAACTTTGTCTGCTTCATTCTGATACAAACTTTGCTGCATTCTGATACGAATCTGTTCTGCACTCTATAGATCTGCTACAGCACTCTGATACAAACTCTGGTTGCTGCTCCATCCACTTCCTTCTGGGTCCAGCTGCTGTGCAACCGTTGGTCTGTCCTGGAGTGGCACTTGGCGTTCATCAGAAGCCAAGTCTAACCTCACCATCAGAGGCCGTATTGAATAGTCCAGTGCTCGCTTAGGCTAGGTTCACATTTGCGTTTGTGTGCGCAAGCATCATCTGTATGCGCAAAGAGCGTGTTTTTATCCGCATCATCTTACGCAAGACACAAAAAAAACGCTGCATGAGCATACATTGGTATGCGTTTTTGCATGCGTTTGCGTTTTTTATGCGCATGTGTTCAATATTCCCAATGCTTTGCCAGTACAATTGCCTTGACACCAGACACCCTATGGGCGTATATCATTGGATTTCTATATATAGACACACTGCACTGATGAAATCCTAGTCTTTTGATGCTGTTTCTAGCTGAAAGATGGATCTTATTAGCAAAGAGAGCTTCATGCTTAATCTGGATTTGTCTTTGAAATTGGCTCATGCCTTTGCTGTGGCTTGTCAAGAACAAAGAAGAAGAGAAAGATGGAGAAGACGTCATCTTCGGTATTGGCAGCACCCCACCCTTGAACTTCGAGAGAGCCGTGGAGCCTACCACTCATTGTACACTGAGCTGAACTCGGAGAAATTTTTTGATTACACAAGAATATCACAACACAGCACCCATGACTTGCTGCAAGTGTCAAAAGATCCATGAGCAGGCAGGAAACACAGCTCCATTGAGCAATTCCTGCTGAGGAACATCTCTTGGTCACCCTGAGGTACTTAGTGTTGAAAAAGAAACTCCTGTCACAAATAACCTTAACCCTACCCTATCCCTATCCCTAACCCTAAGCAGTGTGCTGATTTTTGTTTCTCATTTTCATTTCCGCAGATTCCTGGCTACTGGAGAGACATTATCATCGTTACATTTCCAATTCAGGATTGGAGTATCCACGCTTTCGGAGATTGTTGTTGAAACATGCCGTGCCTTATGTGAGGTTCTGCACTGAGAATTCCACCCCAACCCACAACTGGACTATGGATGGAAAATGCTGCCAAATTCATGGAAATTTGTAATTTTCCCAACTGTTTGGGGGCTGTGGACGGCAAACATATTAGAATTGTGAAACCTGCTGGCAGTGGATCAGAGTATTACAATTATAAAAAATACTTTTCTATAGTCTTAATGGCTATTGCAGATGCTGAGTGTAGATTTGTTGCCGTGGACATTGGCTTGTTTGGACGAGGAAATGACTTGCAGAATTTCAAAAACTCTGACATGGGCCAACGTCTGTAAGGGAATGATTTTAATTTTCCACAGCCACGACCTCTTCCCAACACTGAGGACTGCCAATGCCTTTTGTTGTTGGGGATGAGGCGTTCCAAATGTGTGCCAACCTCATCAAACCATACTCAAGTCGGGACTTGAAACACACAAAAAGGATTTTTAACTACAGATTAGCAAGGGCACAAAGAACTGTTGAGTGTGCCTTTGGATTTCTGGTGTCAAAATGGCGCATTTTGGGAACATTCATTAATCTTAAAATTGACACTATTGATCAGGTTGTAAAGGCGTGTGTGGTTCTTCACAACTACATCCCGGCTAAAAATCGACCCAACCTAGAGGAACCTGCTACTATCACATTGCAGGATTACCATGATCACCCTATGAGGATTACAGTGGCAGTTACCCAAACAAGAGATAAATTTGCTGCCTACTTTGTGTCTGATATTGGAGGTGTGGCATGGCAAGATGAAATGGTGTAAGTGAAATGTACCTGTTATGTTTGTACCTGTTATGTTTGCTTACTTAACACCTTTACAAAACCCCTTGAGTGTATCACTCGTTACGACACACATGTTTAAATAAAGACATAAATAAAAGACAGAGTGACTGTGAACCAAAAAAAGTGTTTTATTAACAAAACTAAAAAAAAATGTTTATTTCAACATAAATAAAAAATTTAAAAAAAAATAATGTCTACAATGTCTGCTTCTTGTTCTGCCCAGTGGTGTGACATTTTGGACCTGGTGGTTGTTTGGACTGAGATGATTGCCTAAGAGTGGTTGGGGAAGTGGTTACAGGGGAAGTGGCAGATACTTGAAGGAGTGGGTCACACACATTGGAAGCAGATGAAACATTGGGGGAAGAGGACACATTAGGAGAGGCAAACAAAGTGGAAGGGATTGACAAATTGGAAGGCATTGACACATTGGAAGGGATTGAAAAATTGGAAGGGACAGAAGGGGCATAAGGTGAGGACACATTTGGAAATGGAGAATCAGGGACAGTTGAGGTTTGAGGTGGTAGGACACGTAAGGGTTGAGATGGTGGGCTGGATTTCTTCAAAGTTTTTTCTGTGAGGTTTTGCTGGTTCCTAGCCATTTTGCTTTGCTCTGGTCCTGGGGTGCTGCGCTTGGCTGAGATGTAGATGGCATGTCTTCACTCCACTGCATGATGGTGATGGTACTTGAACTCGGCTGTGTGGTGATGCTGGGTACTGTGCTAATGTACAGTGGTGGTGGTGGTGGAAACCGTCACTTGTGTTGGTTGAGCCGACGGGTATCCTAGTCCTTGTGAGGTGTTGAAAGGTGCTGGAGGACTCTGCCACTACTGCTGTGCTGGCCCTTGTTGACCTGTATGGAAGGAAGGTGGTACCTGCTGCTGATATTGGGACAGCTGCTATAATGCCTGGTTGTAAACAACTTGGCAGGCCTGCATCACATTCAGCTGGAGATCAGGCGGTAGGTTTTCTGTCACGCACCGTTCCATAGAGGAAAAAAAGTGTTGCGCGGTCTCTCTTGGTTGGCTTCAAGGCGGTCAAGGCTTTTTTTGAAGGCCTGGAATACTGTGAGCAACAGAGTGAACCCAGTATCCATTCTGTCTACAATCGCCTTGTCCCCATCCCGGAAGACCCTAAGTACTCAAACTCAGGCAAGACTTGCCTCTCCCAGGCCCTCTGCCGCTGACGAGCAGACCCAAATAAAGCAGTGGCAGAGGGCTGGAAGAGAGGAAAACTAGATGGACCGGCTGCCTGATCCCCAGCCTGTGAAGCCTGCCTGGTTGCTCCATCGCTGGTGGATGACTGGGATTGGGCCGGTTTGTTGGCTGATCAATGAAGGTCCGCTCCAACAGAGGACGGTCCAGGTTCTGCAGTGCTGCTCCAGGTTCTGCTTGGAAAATAAACAAAAAACATTAGTAAAAAAATGTAGACAGTTTGTATAAGAAAACACAAAAGATACTCACGTCCGCTGAGCAAGCGCAGGCCTCAGAAACGCAAGCTATTGGTGATATTTGTATATTCTCGGCCTTTGAGCAGCACCACTTCGAACCCGAATCTCCTCTCTCAAGTCCTTTTTGAAGCGATCCTTATCGAACGCCAACGGACTTTTATTCTCTACACTGTGAAGGGGAAAAAAAAACGGATTACTTACCGGTAATGCTCTTTTATAGAGCCCACGACAGCACCCACTGAGAGAGGGGATCCGCCCCTAGGAACAGGAAACCTACAGAGAGATAAAAGGGGCGGCCCCCTCGCTCCTCAGTTGGGTTACAGAGAATGAGAGGAACTGCCACACAAGTTTCAGTTAATTTGCTCTATAATACGTTTAACATATATACATATTTACACTGCTAGACTATGTATAGTCAATATATATAATCAATCCTTCACCCAACAGATTGTACCGTGCATACTATAACTAGGGGAGGGAAGTGAGTGGGTGCTGTTGTGGGCTCTATAAAAGAGCATTACCGGTAAGTAATCCGTTTTTTTCTCTTCGCCACGACAGCACCCACTGAGAGATTTTCAGAGACAATCACCTGGGAGGGACCACCGTGTCAAGGACTGATCTACCAAACACTAGGTCTGATGAGGAGGATAGATCTAATCTATAGTGATCATAGAAGGTGAAGCCCAGGTTGCGGCCTTACATATAAGGTCTACCGGGACATCTGCTCTCTCTGCCCAGGAGGAAGATATGGCCCGTGCGGAATGTGCCTTCACGCCCTGTGGTGGGACTTTCCCTTTTGCCACATACGCCAGTGCTATTGCGTCTCTAATCCATCGAGATAACGTGTTTTTCGTTACTCCTGTACCTTTGCGGCTGCCCTGGAAAGAGACAAAGAGAGCCCTGCTCTTCCTCCAGGGGCTAGTCCTATCTAGATATGCTAAGACGGCTCTTTTAACATCTAAAGTGTGGAATTTTTCTTCCTGTGGCGATGAGGGGTTATCATAAAAGGAAGGAAGATAAATTTCTTGAGATCTAAGAAATTTAGTCGGCACTTTAGGAAGATAAGACGGGTCAGTTTTTAACACTATCTTGTCTGGATATATAGACAAAAAAGGAGGATCTATTGATAAGGCGTGGAGATCGCTCACTCTTCTTGCTGAGATCAAGGCCACTAATAAAATGGTTTTTAATGAAGCATATTTTATTGGAACTGAATGAAAGGGCTCAAATGGACCTTCTGTTAAGGCGTCTAGGACTAGGTTTAAGTCCCAAGATGGCATTTGTGGTATATGGACTGGTTCTGCTCGATGGCATGCTGAGATAAACCGAGCTACCCATTTATTACCTGCAACGTCATAACTATATAAGGCCCCTAGAGCCGACACTTGGACTTTAAGTGTATTTACTGACAGACCTAATTCATGCCCTTTTTGCAAGAATTCTAGAATAGCCAGAATAGGTACTTTACCAGACAGGCGTACTGAATGAAAAGCTAGAAATTTCTTCCAGACTCTGGCATATATATTAGTTGTGGTCTCCTTCCTACTATGTAGGAGCGTATTAATCAGTCTGTCTGAAAATCCTCTTAATTTTAATAGCTGCCTTTCAAGTTCCAGGCCGTGAGGCGCAATCCTTTGACCTGAAGGTGATAGAAGGGCCCCTGTGAGAGAAGGTCCTGGTCCCAAGGGAGGATCCATGGATCCGAAATTGACATGGCCCTCAGCCACGAGAACCACGGCCTCTTGGGCCAGAATGGGGCTATTAAGACTACTCTCGCTCTCTCATCTCTTATTTTCGGATGACAATCGGTAACAGAATCATTGGAGGAAAGGAATAGGCCAAGTGGAATGTCCACGGGGTCTGCAGGGCGTCGAGAATGTCTGGATTGTCCGTCTTGAATAATGAAGCGAACTTTACCTGCCTGTTGTTTCGTGTGGCAAACAGGTCTATGTCCGGTGTGCCCCATTTGAGCGTTATCCTTTTGAAAATCT
The DNA here is from genome assembly GCA_033576555.1 of Oophaga sylvatica. Classification (NCBI taxonomy): domain Eukaryota; kingdom Metazoa; phylum Chordata; class Amphibia; order Anura; family Dendrobatidae; genus Oophaga; species Oophaga sylvatica. The sequence continues at coordinate 21,882 of JARQOD010011553.1, forward strand.
GATGATTGAGTACCCATTCCCCTTGGTGCAGAGTATGACGACTGAGAAAATCTGCCTTGACATTGTCTATTCCTCTGACGTGCAGGGCCGACAGGGACAGGAGATGACTTTCTGCCAATGTTAAAATTTTTTCTGCGATAAACATGAGTGGCATTGATCGTGTACCTCCTTGGTGGTTTAGGTACGCCACTGAGGTGTTGTTGTCCGATAGTATTCTTGTATGAGTCCCTTGCAGCTGCGGAAGGAAATTACATATGGCATGATATATAGCTTTTAGCTCTCTCATGTTTGACGAGTCCTCTGACTCTGATCTAGACCACTGTCCCTGCGCCACATTATCTTCCCAATGAGCCCCCCACCCTGAAGGGCTGGCATCTGTGGTTACTATATTTGAGGGAACCACTACCCACGGAACGCCTCCCGATAGATCATTTGAATCTAGCCACCAGGTTAGGGAACTGATTACTTCCGGGGTTAGGGATATTCTGTTTTCTAACTGTCCCTGTAATCTCCTTCCTCTTGAAGGATTTTTTTCTGCTTTTTTTGGTATGAAAATGGGCCACCCAACTGCCGGGATACTGAGGTCAAAGAGCCCGCAAAAGACATGCCCTTTTCTTAGAATGTATAGGGGTTTTTATTACCCGTTTTTATTTATTAATTATGGTTAACTTTTTTTCCCCCCGGGGAGTAAACTTTTGATTCTGGTCCGAGAAGGCCAGGAACTTGACAGGTTACCCGGCGTTCCTTGTTTTTCCCGTTGATCAGCCAACCCCAAGTTCTGTAAAAGGATGAAATTACGTCAGACAGCTGCGCTCACATTTTTGGAATGAATTTCCACATTAGCAATCACCCCGGTAGGGATACCGGTGTCCTTTTTCTGAAAAAATGAATCACCTCCACATCAGTTTTGTGAAAATGCGTGGGGCCTAAAAGCCAATGGCATTTCCGCAATGCAATGACGGATTTGGCCTTTAAAGTTTACCCCTACTGGGAAGGTGATGGCGGAAAAAATTTGGGAGATGATAAAACGCTTTTTTGGATCCACGACCAATGTAGCACGGGAAATAAAGTTTTAGGCGCCCTTTTAAAACCCTTTTTTAAGGTTCGAGTTTTCAAAAAGGGTTTTTT
>JARQOD010011554.1:0-23008 GCA_033576555.1 Oophaga sylvatica
GGGTCCCGGATAGAGAGGGCCATCTATCTAAGTGTAATTAGAGGCTAGACAAGCCTAGGTCTTTTGTTTATGCTTTATTTTTATCTGTGTGCTGTGGACTTTAATAAAACTGGTTGCGGCCAGTTTTCACCAAACTGCTGTCTGAATGAACTGTTTCCATGCCATTCTGTCTACCCAGACAGCGATCCTAGAGCTAAATACCCCTGGAAATGTTACAATTGGCGGAGAATGCTGGGGCAGCGCAGTGCCTGATACAGTTAGTGCTGGAGTGTGCATGCAGCACAGTGGCGAGAGACAGCATTAAAGGTGAAGTCTATTGAAATAGCAGCAGAAAAAAAAAAAAAAAAAAGTGTGTCAGCAGAAACGTCTGTTTGGAGCAGTCTTGGAGAGACAGTGGCCCTGATAGGGTCTGCAGAGAGAAAATGTATGCACAGCAAAGCTGAACTTGTTGTGAAAATGACTGTGGAATGTGCAGCAGCAAGAGAAACGTCTGTGGAGCAGTCTTAAAGAGACAGTAGCCCTAATAGACTTTGCAAAAGAAAAAAAAAAAAAAAAAGGGTGTTTGCACAGCAAGGCTGAATTTTCTGTGGAAAAAAGCTGTGTAGTGTGTATGCCTTGACTGAAGTCTGCCGTTGTGAAGACAGAGATATCTGACAGCATGGAGGCGCTGTTTGAACAAATGGCGCAAGTTAATATGCAACATAAGACTGCTGTGATTGAGACAGATGAGTCCGGCAGTATGGAGGAGCTCGTTGAGTACCTGGTGCAGGCCCAGCGAAGCATGCAGCAGAGCATGGAGCAGCAGCGCCTGCAGCACCAGCAGCACATGCAGCAGGCCCGGCAGCAATTCCTGCAGCAGCAGCAGGAGAATAACCGGTTATTTGTTGAGCAGATGACAGCACCAAAAAAGGATTTCGGTGCCGCGTCCCGAAGTAATGTTGTGAAGGCACCGGCGTTGTCCGCTATAAAGAAGGCGGTAAGACGGTCCTTGAGAAAAATGACACCTCGTGATGATGTGGAGGTATATCTTACTAGGTTTGAGAGACTGGCAGAGAAGGAGAATCTGCCACTATCTGAATGGGCCATGGCGGTCGTACCCTATCTGATTGGGGAACCCCAAAAAGTTTGGGCTGACCTGAGCAAGCAGGACAGCGAAGACTATGCCAAGTTGAAAGCGGCGATTCTTACCCGGCTGGGTGTTACGGTTGCAGCCCGTGCCAGGAGAGTCCATGACTGGAGATACAGTTGGGAGTCTGCCGTCAGCAACACTGCCCAAAGGGTCGAAAAGGTGACAGTGGACCGCTACACCCGAGCACTTCCTCCTGAGGTACAGAGAGAAAGGTACTTTGGCCCCAAAGACTGCCTCCGTGACCAGCCGTCTGAGCGGACGTCACTTCAGAGTTCCCGGACGCTGAACTCTCCCGGTAAGAGCGTTCCAGCTGTTGGGGACATGGGGTATGCTGATAAGCGGGTTCAGGCCCGAGGGGACATGTGGGTGGAAAAGTGTGATGGACAGGGTTGGAGATGTCATGAAATTGCAGCCAACTGTCCAATAGAGGGGGAGCCTATGTGTTGTGATGTTGGCGGATCCCTCTCTCTCTGCGCAGAACCTGTGTGTGTGTCCACCTCAGCCGAAGAGACTGGACCACGGGGGTCCCCGGTGGTTGTAAATGGCTGCCCAGCGCAGGCCCTCTTGGACTCAGAGAGTCCAGTGACTTCCGTATGTGACAGCCTGATTGATAGGGACTTCATCCCTGATAAGCACCTGAGTATGGTGTGCATCCATGGAGACACCAAAGTCTACCCAGAGACTGCCGTGGACTTGGTCCCTAAACTCGGGGAGGTTTCATATGAAGTGGGGGTAGTGAAAAACCTGGTGCACCCTGTCATATTGGGTAATGACTTTCCCCGGTCTAAGGATCTCTGGGGGAAAAATGTTTCTGATGGACAGTGTGATGAAGCTCCTACTGGGGGTGCGCAGTCCCGAGGGGCGGAACACAATGCTAGTGGGCCGTTAAACTTATGTGATAATGATGATGACCATGATAATATTGATAATGATAATGATGATAATGATGATGACCATGATGATGATGCTGATATTGATAATGATGATGATGCTAATCATAATAGTGATGATACTGATGATGACCGTGATAAAGATGAAATTTCTTTGCAGGTGATGTTGGGAGACGAGGATGGTGGTTCTCGGGAACCGAGTGTCCTTGACCTGCCTGGCTCCTGTGACAATTTTGGGAGTGAGCCGGTGCGAGACCCCACTCTTAAAACGGCACCGGAAAATGTAATTGTTCTGAATGAGGTTCCCCAAGAGCCTGGCTCTGAGGAGAGGTTTCCTCATGCTGCCATGAACAATAACCTATTGTATAGGGACACTGAAGTCCAGGGAGAGGTCGTGAGTCAGCTCCTGGTACCTGAGCTATATGGAAGTATAGTGCTGGGGTTATCACATAGTCACATACTTGAGGGACCACCTGAGGGAAACCAGGGACCAGATGGTGAAGTTAATGTTGTGGATGACATGTTAACTAAGGTTCCAGATCAAGATGTGAATGAGAGTGAATTGTATAACCCTGACAGTGAGCCGGATGTGAATGAAAATGAAGTGTCTAACCCTAAAAGTGAGCCAGATGTGGCTGAGAAAAGGGGGTCAGACAGGGATAGTGGTGGTGATAGTGAGTCATCTGATGACAAAGCAACCAGTGCAAGTGAGGAAGGCATGGTAGCAGAGGAGATTAAGAGTCCTGAGAGGAAGGCTGAGGCTGACCTTGCAGTTGGACGGAAGATGGCATCTGAAGATGTTTTACAGTTGGCCGGTTCCCTAGCGAAGACTAAGGTGAAAGACAGGACTCTGAAACTGAACACAGCACAAGTGGATGCTGTTGAAAATGAGAAGTTATCAATGTATGGTGTGGATCTGCATCAGGCCAAGGACTCTGAAGGTGATGCTGCAGAGGTGGAAAAAGCCATGGAAGTGGTGGACACCAGGCCAGGTGCCTTACCAGAAGCTGAGGTCTCAAGTGAAGCTGTGAGGAACAAGACTGAAGATGTGGGGAATGACTCTGCCCCGGAATCTGTTTCTGCCGGAGACAGCGGCGTGGACGGTGTACTGTCCGGATCCGTGGCTGCAACTCGCGAAGCTCGGGCCGGAAGTTCGGCGCCCGGTGCGCCATCGGAGTTCCCGAGCGACACAAAGGATCTGGATAAATCCCAAGATGAGATTTTGAGACTCGGGTTGGCCTTGGTGAGCTCAGGCGCATTTTCATGGAGTCTACACCTGAACCACGTCCCAGTGAGTGGGAGGGGCGATGTGTCGCTCCGTTGCCGCTGCAGATACACGGGAGCTCAGATGGGATGCAGAACGTGGTAGAAAAGAAGACTGATGGTAGGGCTTCTGAGCATGTCCTACCAGAAGAGCCTGAAGAAGGGGCCGAAGACGTAAAGGACGTCCAACAACTACAGGAGAAGATGCGCAGCCATGAGGATCTCCTGGAGAAAGAAGTAAGAGCTCTGAGTCTTATGCAAAGTGAGCCTGTACCAGAAGAGGATAAATTATGTGTACCGACCAAGAAAAACGATCAGCTCCCTCTACAGTGCCCATCGTTTGAACAGTGTGGCTCAAAATGGTCAGAGACCATGACAGAGGCGCTTAAGTTCTGTGAAATAGAATTTATGAATCAACTGATATTTAAGAAAGTAGATGGGCTAAAAAGGTTCAGGGGGAATTAGAGACAACCCCTATACCTCCTGTGACAGTTGGTGACACAGGGTCAGTGCCCCAAAAACAGGAGGTACGAAAGTTTCTGAGGAAGAATCAGCAGAGGTGTTCTGACGTGCCTGATCGTACTTATCTGGTGAGCCACTATACTGAGACTGAGGCTGGCACTAAGGTCAAGCTGAAACCGTGCAGGACACCCGAGGCCCGCAGAGAGCATAGGCCTGGGACGGTACAGCATAGTGCGGTTGCTTTAGGTGAAGATACAGATGACAATGGTGAAGATGAACTTGGTGTTGGTCATAGCTGGTCCGGAGTTCACTGTCTCTTTAGGATTGTTGACCAGCCCTCCGGTCTGGATGACCAGCCCTCCGGTCTGGAGAAGAGGGGGGGGATATGTGAGACAGTGAAGGAATATGTGGTGAATGAGGTGTATATTTCACCTAAGTACCTTGCTGACTGGTATGAGCGAAATGTGTGGCTTTGTAAACCTGGTGGTAAAGAAAGGTCACTACACCTGCCATTAAGTACACGCTTGCAGCTCAGACCTGAACCCACTCAGGTGTTGATTAGGAAGCCAGAAGTAGGTGCTTGGGAGCACAGTCAGGGAGCTCATTCAGTCTGGACAGGAGTCCAGGCACGGAAGGAGACTCCAGGAGGTGGGCTCTCTCTGTCTGGGTGCTCGAGGTACCCCGGACACAAAGAGGAGACTCTGCGACACTCCATGCTGGTGACTACTGAATAGGAGGTGACCTCTCTCAAGTCTGGACGTTGGAGTTGCCTTCAGACATAAAGAGGAGTGTCTGTGAAACTCCATACTGGTAACATATATCATATGTGTTGTTTTGGGCACAGACTGGTAGAGTCTGGGTCCCGGATAGAGAGGGCCATCTATCTAAGTGTAATTAGAGGCTAGACAAGCCTAGGTCTTTTGTTTATGCTTTATTTTTATCTGTGTGCTGTGGACTTTAATAAAACTGGTTGCGGCCAGTTTTCACCAAACTGCTGTCTGAATGAACTGTTTCCATGCCATTCTGTCTACCCAGACAGCGATCCTAGAGCTAAATACCCCTGGAAATGTTACAATATATATATATACATACACACACAGTACAGACCAAAAGTTTGGACACACCTTCTCATTCAAAGATTTTTCTATATTTTCATGGCTATGAAAATTGTAGATTCACACTGAAGGCATCAAAACTATGAATTAACATGTGGAATTATATACTTAACAAAAAAGTGTGAAACAACTTAAAGTATGTCTTATATTCTAGGTTCTTCAAAGTAGCCACCTTTTGCTTTGATTACTGCTTTGCACACTCTTGGCATTCTCTTGATGAGCTTCAAGAGGTAGTCACCATAAATGGTCTTCAACAGTCTTGAAGGAGTTCCCAGAGATGCTTAGCATTTGTTGGCCCTTTTGCCTTCACTCTGTGGTCCAGCTCACCCCAAACCATCTCGATTGGGTTCAGGTCTGGTGACTGTGGAGGCCAGGTCATCTGGCGTAGCACCCCATCACTCTCCTTCTTGGTCAATTAGCCCTTACACAACCTGGAGGTGTGTTTGGGGTCATTGTCCTGTTGAAAAATAAATGATGGTCCAACTAAACGCAAACCGGATGGAATAGCATGCCGCTGTAAGATGCTGTGGTAGCCATGCTGGTGTCACGGGTGTATCGCCACGAAGATCGTCGCGATTTCACATTCCGACTTCTCGCAGCTGAGTTGTTGGTGCTATGTGTCTGTTGGCAGTGAGGGAGTTAATTCTACCGTTCTCTGTGCTTAGACTAGTTCCAGCCTCGCCGCTGGTGTATTAGGCACTAATTAGCTTCCTTCATATACCTGCCGTTCTGCTTAGGAGTTGTCGGTGAAAGCATTCATTCTGACCAGCAGAGGGATCGTTTCTGAGAAGACTTAAGCTAAGAGTGCCTGTTGTGGTTAATCCTCTCCTCGCTTATTGTTTATCTCCTTAACCTTTTGTGTTCCCTCTGTGTTGAAGTTTTTGTATGCAAGGCAGTATTTACTTTACCCCTTGTCTGTCTCGTTTGTCTGATACTGTTAGTAAGCTGTGATCTGCCCATTCCCTTTGGTGGTAATCAGGGTCCTTCTCAGGACTGGATTACAGTGGTCAGGGATCTACAGGAGACAGGGTTAGGCTGGTGGCCTGGACCTCTGTACCATTAACAGTACCTCCAGGTAGAGGGACTAGTCAGGACCCCAGTTTAGGGTCAGCATAGACCCCGGTCCACCTCTATCCTGAGACAGCGTGACAGCTGGTTCAGTATGCCTTCAATTTTGAATAAATCCCCAACAGTGTCACCAGCAAAGCACCCCCATCCCATCACACCTCCTCCTCCTCCATGCTTCACGGTGGGAACCAGGCATGTAGAGTCTATCCATTCACCTTTTCTGCATCGCACAAAGACACGGTCGTTGGAACCAAAGATCTCAAATTTGGACTCATCTGACAAAAGCACAGATTTCCACTGGTCTAATATCCATTCCTTGTGTTCTTTAGCCCAAACAAGTCTCTTCTGCTTGTTGCCTGTCCATAGCAGTGGTTTCCTAGCAGCTGTTTTACCATGAAGGCCTGCTGCACAAAGTCTCCTTTAACAGTTGTTGTAGAGATGTGTCTGCTGCTAGAACTCTGTGTGGCATTGACCTGGTCTCTAATCTGAGCTGCTGTTAACCTGCGATTTCTGAGGCTGGTGACTCGGATAAACTTATCCTCAGAAGCAGAGGTGACTCTTCGTCTTCTTTTCGTGGGGCGGTCCTCATGTGAGCCAGTTTCTTTGTAGCGCTTGATGGTTTTTGCAACTGCATTTGGAGACACTTTCAACGTTTTCCCAATTTTTCGGACTGACTGACCTTCATTTCTTAAAGTAATGATGGCCACTTGTTTTTCTTAGCTGCTTTTTTCTCCCATAATACACATTTTAACAGTCTATTCAGTAGGACTATCAGCTGTGTATCCACCAGACTTCTGCACAACACAACTGATGGTCCCAACCCCATTTATAAGGCAAGAAATCACACTTATTGAACCTGACAGGGCACACCCGTGAAGTGAAAACCATTCCAGGTGCCTACCTCTTGAAGCTCATCAAGAGAAAGCCAATAGTGTGCAAAGCAGTCATCAAAGTAAAAGGTGGCTACTTTGAAGAACCTAGAATATAAGACATATTTTCAGTTGTATCACCCTTTTTTGTTAAGTATATAATTCCACATGACATATCATTGGTGCAACCTGTGCAGCCGCACAGGGGCCCAAGAGGTGAGGGGGCCCATTTATACCTCTAAAGCTGGTGCAAGTTTGCATTTCTAGGAGATTTTGGGCTGCAAAGGGCCCATGTATTGCTCTTGCACAGGGGCCCTTTTCTGACTTTGTCCGCCAGTGCCTGAATGGTAGTCCAGCTGGGAATCCTTGGTCCAGAGAATGATTTTGTTTTTTTCAAAGCTTTCCCTTCCATTCCTCTTGAAAAGACAAACAGAGATGTTTAGTGTCTGTCTTCTGCCATTCTAAGCTGAAGTTGTCTACCCTCGCCAGATCGCAGCCACTAAGCAGCTTGAGGCTGGGCAAGTACTTGAATGGGCGACTATCAGTGAGTCACTGTCCTGGTGGATGATTCTGTTTTTTCAAAGCTTTCCCTTCCATTCCTCTTGAAAAGACCCACAGAGGTGCTAAACATCAGTCAGCTGCCATTCTAAGTTGAAGATGTCTTTCCTCGCCAGATCGCAGCCACTGAGCAGCTTGAGGCTAGGCAAGTACCGGAATGGGAGACCAGCTGAGAATCCCTGGTCCAATGGATGATTTTGTTTTTTTCAAAGCTTTCCCTTCCATTCTTCTTGAAAAGACCCACAGAGGTTCTAAGCATGTCAACTGCCATTCTAAGCTGAAATTGTCTGCCGTCGCCAGATCGCAGCTTGAAGCCGGGCAAGTACCGGAATGGGAAATCAGCTGGGAATCCCTGGTCCAGTGGATGATTTTGTTTTTTTCAAAGCTTTCCCTTCCATTCCTCTTGAAAACACCCACAGAGGTGCTAAGTATATGTGTTGTGAATGTGTTAGAAATGAATTCTGAGCGGGAGCTCCCTCTGGTGGTTACAAACAGTACTGAACCATTCAATGAAGATTGGCGATCAGGAGTTACTGACTGGTCTTATATAAGGGAGGTTCCCTCCCATCAGGGTTGCCGGTGATCAATTGTTCTTGTCTCAACTTTGGTTCCTGGTTCACTTGGAGGCTTGCTGTGTTTTGCCTGCATCTTCTGCTAACAGATAAGTTTTTTTCTGCTTGTATTTTTGTGCTTGCCTTTTGCATTGTTTCCTGCACTCTTGTGGGGGTCAGCCAGGTCCCCTCCGGGGGCTTGTGCTCCTCTCAGTTTATCTGTGCCTCTGTTATTTGTTCATTTGCCTTTTCCAGTTTTTTCAGTGGCTGCGGCTTTGTTTTGTCACACCAGAGAACTAATTTAGGTGGTAGAGGTCGTGTGATCTCAGGTGTTTTTGCAATTATTGTGTTGGTATTTTTTTAGGGTTTTTTGGGATTGCAGTAAGTGTCCTTCCTATCCTTTTCTGTCCAGGTAGATTGGGCCCCAACATTTGCTCATACTATTTTCTGTCTGTGTCTGTATTTCCTCTTGTCTAACCGCCATTACATGTTTGGGGGCTTCCTATGTTCTTTGGGGATCTGCTCCGGGGCAGATAGTTTTCCTCTTTCTATCTTTAGGTGTAGTTAGCTTCTCAGGCTGTGACGAGGCGTCTAGGACCAACGTAGGTACGCTCCACGGCTGCCTTTAGTTGTGGTGGTTAGTCAAGGTACTGCAATCCAGTAGATTCCAACCTCTCTGGTGTATTGCCGTTTTTGCCTGCTCTCCTCAGCTACCAAAACATAACAGTATCACCGGCCCAAACTGAAAATTATATGGTACTCACAGAAGGGAAAAATAGTGTGGAAAAAAAAAAAAAAAGGGATTGTCAAAGTTGTCAGAGATTTTTTTTTTTTTTCCCTCTGTTTCTCTGAATGCTGAGGATTTTTTTTTTTTTCTCAATGGAGCTTGCACAGTTGTCTGGCCGTGTGGATCAGCTTGCCACTGAGGTTCGGAGTATTGCTATCTATCTTGCTAGGTTGCCGATTGTGGAACCTAGGATCCCCATGCCAGATTTATTTTTGGGGGATCGAGCTAAATTTCTGAATTTCAAAAATAACTGTAAGTTGTTTTTTGCCTTAAAACCTAAGTCCTCAGGGAACGCACCGCAGCAGGTTCAAATTGTCATCTCTCTCCTGCGCGGCGATCCTCAGGATTGGGCTTTTTCCCTGACACCTGGGGACCCTGTTTTGAGTAATGTCGATGCATTTTTTCTGGCTCTGGGATTATTGTACGATGAACCTAATGTCACTGATCAAGCTGAAAAAACCTTGTTGGCATTAAATCAGGGGCTTGAGGACGCTGAATTATACTGTCAGAAATTTCGTAAGTGGGCAGTCCTGACCAAATGGAATGATGATGCTTTGGCAGCCCTTTTTCGGAAGGGTCTGTCAGAGAATGTAAAAGATGTTATGGTGGGTTTCCCTGCTCCCTCTGGTCTCAATGATTCTATGTGTAAGGTTCTTTGTACATGTTCTTGAAACTCAGTTTTCCGTCAGCCATTTTGCTTTCTGTCTTGCTGCAGCTATCTTGCCCTCAGTCAATATGGAGTTTTCAGCTTTCATGTTCCCGCCCTGATTCTCTCCCTCTTGCTTCTTAAGCAGCCACAGCTGAGCAATCAGTGCTTCAGAATCTAGCCTGCAGTGAACCTGTGACCTGACTCCTGGAAGCCTTGGACTATGTACTCCAGCTATTCCTACTGAGGAACTCTGTACACTTGTGGACTCTGGAACCCTGCTCTTTGAAAGATCCACGTTTGCATGGACTTACGGTAACAGAGAAGAAGATCCTGAACCTGTTGTGGAGAGTGATTGCTGAGCTTAAGTTACTCTGGCCTGCTGTGTCTCCTGCTTCTGTATCTGCAAACTGTGTGACTATTTTTGCCACTTGTATGAAGTAATACAAGACCTTCTATATCAAACCTGTGTCTCATGTATTTTCATCGCACCCAAGCACAAGACGCTATATGAACTGTACTACAAACATTACAAGATTCTGAAGCCAAAACGTTAGTGTCTGCTGGGTCTGGGAAGGCTGTGTCTGCTGTAACTGTGGATATCAGACGTCCAGTTGTACTTTCTGTGATGACAGTGGTTGTGACTTCTCACAACCATTCCAGGTGAGCAATTCCCTTAAGTTTTTTTTTTCTGCAGTGTTACCACAGGTAAACACTATTGTTTTTTTTTCTCTTCCCTCTTTTGTGTCTGCTGTAACTGTGGATATCAGATGTCCGGTTGAACTTTCTGTGATGATAGTGGTTGTGACTTCTCACAACCATTCCAGGTGAGCAGTTCCCTTAATTTTTTTTTCTCTCTGCAGTGTTACCACAGGTAAACACTATTGTTTTTTTTTTTCTTTTCTCCTCTCCTTCCAGTACTCCTGTCTTAAAAGATCTGGAAAATGGAGGCCCGCATAAAGGAACTTTGCGGAGTGACTGATAATATCCTTGCAGATTTACAGACTATAAAAACCCGTTTTACAAACCTACAGGACCTCACTAATCACAATTTGCAAGTGTTTGGACAGACTGCCCAGGATTTGCGAGCCAGGATTGAGGTTCTAGAGGAGCGAGTCCAGGCTCCTGCCGTAGCCCCAAGTTCTGGGATTCCCAAGTTGCCCCCTTTTCGTTTTGGCGGTGAACGTGAAAAATTCAGGGGATTTATTAACCAATGCAATCTGTTTTTTTCTGCACATGCTTCACAATTTCCCACTGAACGATCTAAAGTGCTTACTATAATTATGTTACTTACCAACAAGGCTTTGATGTGGGCAAACCCTCTGATTGAGACTGAGGATGAATGTTTGGATCATCTTGATGCTTTCATTTCAGCCATGGGGCAGGTGTTTGATGACCCCAATCGAGGTGCAACAGCTGAAGCAGCCATGTTAACTTTGCGCCAAGGTAAGCACTCGGTAGCCGAATATGCCTTGGATTTCAGGAGATGGGCCCTTGATACCACCTGGGACAGTTCCGCCAAAAAATCTATTTTTCGAAAGGGGTTGTCTCCACTAATTAAGGATGAACTTGCTCGTGCCGATCCTCCCACTACGTTAGGTGACTTTATTAACTACTGCATCCGTATTGATGCTCGCCTGACTGAACGCAGGCAAGAGAGATGGTTCAAAAGCAATCGCACTAACCTTTTCCTACCTTCCTCCCCAGCTAAGGAACCTTTGAGTAGGATCACACGGGAACCTGAACCTGAACCCATGCAGGTAGACTCTTTACAAAGACGGGTTAGTGATGCACGCAAGGAACATCGTTTTAAGGAAAATCTATGTTTCTATTGTGGTAAGTCAGGGCACTTCATTATAAACTGCCCCAGCCGTTCTCGTAAGACTACTGCAGCACTCATTCACTGTGAGTGTTGCGAGAGGAGATCTGTCAGGTCCGAGCCTCAGGCTTCAGAGAGATCTGCAGCAACAGATCTTGATTTCTCGGACTTAAACTCCGTTACTTCTGAGGACGATGACTGTGTAAACGCTGCAATTTTTCAAGTTTCCTCAGCGGTGTCCCAGCTGAGTTGTAGGAAAAACAATTCTCATTGCTTCCTTTCCATCAAACTCTGGGTTAACTCAGTCTGGGTGTCTAGCTCTGCTATGATCGACTCAGGGCAAGTGGGAATTTTATGGATGTCTCCTTTGCTCTGAAACAGGGGATACGTTCAGTGAAGAAGGCTACTCCAGTACAGATGGAAACTGTGGATGGCTCCCTGCTGACCTCTGGACCAGTGGATCAGGAAACGGAGCCTTTGAGGGTCCTTATGGGTAAAGATCATCAAGAGAAACTGTCCTTTATGCTTATCTCTTCTCCCCACTTTCCCATTATTCTAGGGCTACCATGGCTGCAGGCTCAGAACCCTACCATTAACTGGGAGACCAAGGAATTACACTTTCCAGAGAAACAGATGAGTCCAGAAGTTTCAGCTTGCTCTGTTCCTAAAGGAACCATGTCAGTCCCTGAACTACCAGCTGTATACCAGGACTATGTGGATTTATGTGACAAGAAGAACGCTGACCAGCTTCCCCCTCACCGTCCATATGATTGTCCAATTGAATTATTGCCTGGAGCAGAGATACCTTTTGGTAAGATCTACCCCCTGGCGGGGCCTGAGCTAAAGGCTTTAAAGGATTACATAGACGAAAATCTAGCCAAGGGCTTCATACGCCCCTCTTCATCTCCTGCAGGTGCACCCATCTTCTTTGTGAAGAAGAAAGATGGATCTCTGAGACCCTGCGTAGACTATAGGGAACTCAATAAGGTTACTATTAGAAACCGTTATCCATTGCCTTTAATCTCTGAGTTATTGGAGAGAGTGCGGCATGCCAAAATTTTCTCTAAATTGGATCTCCGTGGGGCCTATAACTTGGTCCGTATTAGACCTGGGGATGAATGGAAGACTGCATTCAGGTCACGCTATGGACACTTTGAATATCTAGTTATGCCTTTTGGTCTGAGTACCGCCCCAGCCACTTTCCAACACTTGGTGAATGACATCTTCAGGGATCTCCTAGATACATTCGTGGTGATTTATTTGGATGATATTCTAATTTTTTCTAACTCCACAGAGGAACATCATGGACATGTGAGAATGGTCTTGGAACGTCTAAGACAAAACCATCTTTACATCAAACTTGAAAAGTGTGAATTCCATAGGACCGAAATTCAATTTCTGGGGTATGTACTGTCTACGCAAGGAATTAGTATGGATGGAAGTAAGACCCAAGCCATCAAGGATTGGCCAAGTCCTAGAAATGTGAAGGAGGTGCAGCGCTTCATCGGGTTTGCCAATTTCTATAGACGTTTCATTAGGAATTTCTCTGAGGTAGTGTCACCTATCACCCAACTTACCCGGAAAGAGTCTAGGTTCTCCTGGACTCCCCAAGCCCAGGAAGCATTTTCTCATCTAAAAGATAAATTTACCACCGCACCTATCTTGGTACATCCCAACCCCGAACTTGCCTTCATAATAGAGGTGGATGCTTCAGATTGTGCCGTTGGAGCTATACTCTCTCAGAGAACAGGTGAGAAGAATGTCTTGCATCCCTGTGCCTTCTTTTCCCAGCAGTTGTCTTCGGCTGAGAGGAACTACGATGTGGGCAATAGAGAGTTGTTGGCCATTATTGCCGCCTTCAAAGAATGGAGACACCTTCTTCAGGGAGCTGCACAGCAAATAGTCGTCCTGACAGACCATCGTAACCTTGAATTTATCAGGTCGGCTAAGTGCCTGACTCCTCGCCAGGCTCGCTGGAATCTTTTCTTAAACCAATTTAATTTTGTCATTTCTTATAGACCAGGATCGCGCAATGGAAAGGCTGATGCACTCTCTAGGATTCATTCAGCAGAGACCCGTCCACTTGCTCCTCCTAAGACTATTCTTCCTGACTCTAGATTCCTGGGAGTGATTCATAATCAAGACCTACTTAAGGACATCAAGGAAGCATACCATGCGGATTCCTTGTTGGCACAACCCCCAAGGGACGTAAGTCTTGTCTTTAAGAATGGTGTGTGGATTCTGGGACAACGTCTGTATATTCCTGAAACAGTCAGATTGAGAGTATTGCAACTCATTCACAAATCCAAGATAGCTGGGCATAGAGGAATTCTAAAGACACAGGAATTTCTTTCTCGTTTCTTTTGGTGGCCCACTTGCAGGAAGGATGTTTTAAACTATGTCACTTCATGTGAAGTCTGTGCAAGATGCAAAACACCTCGCTCCTCACCAACTGGTCTGTTACAACCTCTTCCCACCCCGTCCCGCCCGTGGGGATCCATTTCTATGGACTTCATTGTGGAGTTACCAACCTCTCAAGGGAAAAACACCATTCTAGTGGTGGTTGATCGTTTAACAAAGGCAGCTCATTTTATTCCTTGTGTCGGCTTACCCACTGCAAAACAGACATCAGATTTGATGATTAAAGATGTGTTTCGCTTACATGGAGTACCGGATGAGGTTATTTCGGATCGAGGGGTGCAATTCACTTCAAGGTTTTGGCAAAATTTCTGTGCAGCATTGGACATTAAAGTAAACCTTTCTTCTGCTTTTCATCCCCAGACTAATGGACAGACCGAACGAACCAATCAAACTCTGGAGCAGTATCTCCGCTGCTTTATCTGCCACCTACAGGATGATTGGGTGGATCTACTTCCATTGGCTGAGTTCTCTTATAACAACTCTCAGAGCGCCTCCACTAAGCAGTCTCCTTTTTACTCCAATCTAGGTTATCATCCTAACATTCTTCCACGATTTCCCATAGAAACGCCTTTACCAGCAGTGGCAGAAAGAATTACGTCTTTACAGAAGAATATGGATCTTCTAAAGGAGAATCTGGAATTGGCTCAGGAAAGGTACAAGAAAGCAGCAGATAAATTTCGTAAACCTGCACCAGCTTTCAAGGTAGGAGACCTGGTCTGGCTGTCAACCAGAAATCTTAAGTTAAGAATTCCATCATCTAAGTTGGGACATAAGTACATTGGACCCTATAAAATCAGTAAAATTATAAGTGCCGTTGCTTGTCGTCTTCAACTGCCTAGAACTATGAGAATCCACCCTGTCTTTCATGTATCCCTACTAAAGGCTGCAACACCCAATACGTTTCCTGGACGTTCTTCTCCTTGCCCTGACCCAGTGCTAGTCGATGGTCAGGAAGAATTTGTGGTGGAAAGAATTCTAGATTCCAGGTTATACAGAAATCAGTTACAATATTTGATTAAATGGCAGGGCTACCCAGTGGAGGACAACTCATGGGAACCAGTCAATAACGTTAATGCTCCTCGTTTGCTCCACCAGTTTCATCAGAGGTACCCAGACAAGCCTGGTCTGAGGCCATCCGGAGGTTGTCCCTAAGGGGGGAGTAATGTAAGGTTCTTTGTACATGTTCTTGAAACTCAGTTTTCCGTCAGCCATTTTGCTTTCTGTCTTGCTGCAGCTATCTTGCCCTCAGTCAATATGGAGTTTTCAGCTTTCATGTTCCCGCCCTGATTCTCTCCCTCTTGCTTCTTAAGCAGCCACAGCTGAGCAATCAGTGCTTCAGAATCTAGCCTGCAGTGAACCTGTGACCTGACTCCTGGAAGCCTTGGACTATGTACTCCAGCTATTCCTACTGAGGAACTCTGAACACTTGTGGACTCTGGAACCCTGCTCTTTGAAAGATCCACGTTTGCATGGACTTACGGTAACAGAGAAGAAGATCCTGAACCTGTTGTGGAAAGTGATTGCTGAGCTTAAGTTACTCTGGCCTGCTGTGTCTCCTGCTTCTGTATCTGCAAACTGTGTGACTATTTTTGCCACTTGTATGAAGTAATACAAGACCTTCTATATCAAACCTGTGTCTCATGTATTTTCATCGCACCCAAGCACAAGACGCTATATGAACTGTACTACATACATTACACTATGTCATTAGCGATTCAAATTGACAGACGTTTGCAGTCCTGACCAAATGGAATGACGATGCTTTGGCAGCCCTTTTTCGGAAGGGTCTGTCAGAGAATGTAAAGGATGTTATGGTGGGATTCCCTGTCCCCTCTGGTCTCAACGATTCTATGTCATTAGCGATTCAAATTGACAGACGTTTGTGTGAGCGTAGAGGTATGCGTGGAATGGTGTTGCCTTGTGAACCAGCTTCTGAACCCATGCAGTGTGATAGAGTGGCTTCTGGGGCACAGCGTCATGAGTTTCGAAAACGCAATGGGTTATGTTTCTACTGTGGTGACGCCTCTCATGCTATTTCAGTCTGCCCTAAGCAGGGAAGACGTTTTGCACGCTCAGTTGTCTTGGGTAGTGTTCAGACTAAATTTCTGTTGACTGTTACCCTGATTTGCTCCCTGTCCACATTTTCTGCTCAGGCTTTTGTTGATTCGGGAGCAGCTATTAACCTGATGGATTTTGATTTTGCTAAACGTTGTGGGTTTCCCTTGATACCCCTACGGAAGTCTATTCCCCTACTGGGGATTGATTCTACCCCTTTGGCTGAGAATAAACCCCAGTTCTCTACTCAGGTGATAATGAGGGTTGAACCTGATCATCAGGAGAGTTGCAAATTTTTGGTGCTGTATAATCTGCATGACATAATTGTACTAGGTTTCCCTTGGTTACAGTCTCATAATCCTGTTTTGGATTGGAAATCTGTGTCTGTAACCAGTTGGGGCTGCCAATGTGTTAATGCCAACACTCCTGTTTTTTCTGCCTCTCCCCAGGCTCAGGATGTTCCTGACTTTTTGACTGATTTTTCTGATGTGTTTAGCGAAAGTAAATCTGCATCCTTGCCCCCCCATAGGAGCTATGACTGCGCTATTGAATTAGTGCCTGGTAGTAAATTCCCTAAAGGTCGCCTTTTTAACTTGTCTGTACCTGAACATGACGCTATGCGGTCTTATATCAAGGAGTCATTGGAGAAGGGTCATATCAGACCATCCTCTTCACCCTTGGGTGCTGGTTTTTTCTTTGTGGCCAAAAAGGATGGTTCATTAAGGCCGTGTATTGATTATCGTCTCTTGAACAATATCACTGTGAAATATCAATATCCGTTACCCTTGATTTCTGACCTGTTTTCCAGGGTGAAAAGTGCTACTTGGTTTACCAAGCTTGACCTCAGGGGGGCGTATAACCTTATTCGCATTAAGCACGGGGATGAATGGAAGACGGCATTCAATACCCCAGAGGGGCATTTTGAGTACCTAGTGATGCCCTTTGGGCTCACTAATGCTCCTTCTGTCTTCCAGTCCTTCATGAATGACATTTTCAGGGATTTTGTGGATAAATTTCTGATTGTTTATTTGGATGATATCTTGATTTTTTCCAATGACTGGGACTCTCATGTGAAACATGTTCGGACTGTGTTCCAGATTTTGAGAGAGAATGCTCTGTATGTGAAGGGATCAAAGTGTCTTTTTGGCGTACAGAGGATCTCATTTCTGGGATTCATTTTGTCCCCATCGGTTATTGAAATGGACCCGGTCAAGGTTCAGGCCATCTGTGATTGGGTCCAACCTACTTCATTAAAGACTCTTCAGAGATTCTTGGGTTTTGCCAATTTTTATCGTAAATTTATTGGTAATTTCTCTGTTATTGTTAAACCATTGACTGATTTGACCAAAAAGGGTTCTGATGTGGTGAATTGGCCTCCTGAGGCAGTCTCTGCGTTTCAGGAACTTAAGCAGAGATTCACTTCTGCTCCTGTTCTACGGCAGCCTGATGTTTCTCTGCCATTTCAGGTGGAGGTTGATGCCTCTGAAATTGGGGCAGGTGCCGTTTTGTCCCAAAGAGATCCAGAGACCTCTAAAAGTAACCCTTGTGCCTTTTTCTCTCGAAAATTTTCTCCAACTGAACTTAATTATGACGTGGGTAATCGGGATTATTGGCCATGAAGTGGGCTTTTGAAGAGTGGAGACATTGGCTGGAGGGAGCCAAACATCAGGTGGTGGTCCTCACGGACCATAAGAATCTGGTTTATCTGGAATCAGCCAAGCGACTTAATCCTAGACAGGCCAGGTGGGCCTTGTTTTTCACACGTTTTAATTTTGTGGTTTCCTTTCTTCCTGGCACTAAGAATGTTAAGGTGGATGCCCTATCGAGGAGTTTCCTTGCGGACTCTCCTGAGTTATCTGATCCTGCTGTTATTTTGAAAGAGGGTGTAGTTCTTTCCGCCATCTCGTCCAATTTGAGACTGGCTCTGGAAGGGTTTAAGGAGGATAAACCCGAGCACTGCCCTATTGGGAAATTGTTTGTCCCAGACTGCTGGAAAAAGAGTGTGATGTCTGAGATTCATTGTTCCGCGTTGGCCGGTCATCCCGGAATTTTTGGTACCAGAGACTTGGTTAGTCGGTCCTTTTGATGGCCTACTTTGTCTCGTGACGTCAGGGAATTTGTGCAGTCCTGCGGGACTTGCTCTCGCTCCAAGCCTTGCTCTCGCTCTAGTGGTTTGTTGATGCCATTGCCTGTGCCCAAGAGACCATGGACCCATATCTCTATGGATTTCATTTCCGACCTCCCTGTTTCTCAGAGAATGACCGTTATCTGGGTGATTTGTGATAGGTTTTCCAAAATGATACATCTTGTGTCATTACCTAAGTTGCCTTCCTCCTCTGAATTGGTGCCTTTGTTCCTTCAGCACGTGGTTCGGTTACACGGCATTCCTGAGAACATTGTGTCTGACAGAGGAGTTCAGTTTGTTTCCAGATTTTGGAGGACTTTTTGTTCTAAACTTGGTGTTCAATTGTCTTTCTCCTCGGCTTTTCATCCTCAGACCAATGGACAAACTGAGAGAACAAACCAGACATTGGAGACTTATCTGAGATGCTTTGTGTCTGCTGATCAGGATGACTGGGTCTCTTTTTTGCCTTTGGCTGAGTTTGCTCTTAATTAATAATAGGGCTAGCTCTGCCACTTTGATGTCTCCATTTTTCTGCAATTTTGGGTTTCACCCTCGATTTTCTTCTGGACAGACGGAGGCTTCTGTCTGTCCGGGTGTTGACTCTGTTGTGGAGCGTATGCAGCAGATTTGGGACCAGGTAGTGGAGAGGTTGTCCCTCTCTCAGGAAAGGGCCCAGCGGTTTGCCAACCGGCATAGGACTGATGGTCCTCGGTTTGAAGTGGGGGACTTGGTCTGGTTGTTCTCAAGAAATATCCCTATGAGAGTTGCATCTCCTAAGTTTAAGCCTAGATTCATTGGACCTTATAAGATCATGGAGATTCTTAATCCTGTTTCCTTTCGTTTACTTCTTCCAGGGACATTTAAGATCCATAACGTGTTCCACAAGTCCTTATTGAAGAGGTTTGTCGAGCCAGTGGTTCCTATGGCTGCGCCTCCTGACCCTGTTTTGGTTGAGGGCAATCTGGAGTATGTGGTTGAGAAAATATTGGATTCTCGTTTTTCTAGACGGAAACTCCAGTATTTGGTTAAGTGGAGAGGTTATGGTCAGGAGGACAATTCTTGGGTGTTTGCTTCGGACATCCATGCTAGGAGACTGATCCGTGCGTATCACAGAGCTCATCCTGACAGACCTGGTTGCCCAAGTGAGGGTTCGGTGACCCTCCTCAAGGGGGGGTACTGTTGTGAATGTGTTAGAAATTAATTCTGAGCGGGAGCTCCCTCTGGTGGTTACAAACAGTACTGAACCATTCAATGAAGATTGTGAAGATTGGCGATCAGGAGTTACTGACTGGTCTTATATAAGGGAGGTTCCCTCCCATCAGGGTTGCCGGTGATCAATTGTTCTTGTCTCAACTTTGGTTCCTGGTTCACTTGGAGGCTTGCTGTGTTTTGCCTGCATCTTCTGCTAACAGATAAGTTTTTTTTCTGCTTGTATTTTTGTGCTTGCCTTTTGCATTGTTTCCTGCACTCTTGTGGAGTCAGCCAGGTCCCCTCCGGGGGCTTGTGCTCCTCTCAGTTTATCTGTGCCTCTGTTATTTGTTCATTTGCCTTTTCCAGTTTTTTCAGTGCGGCTTTGTTTTGTTACACCAGAGAACTAATTTAGGTGGTAGAGGTCGTGTGATCTCAGGTGTTTTTGCAATTAGTGTGTTGGTATTTTTTTAGGGTTTTTTGGGATTGCAGTAAGTGTCCTTCCTATCCTTTTCTGTCCAGGTAGATTGGGCCCCAACATTTGCTCATACTATTTTCTGTCTGTGTCTGTATTTCCTCTTGTCTAACCGCCATTACATGTTTGGGGGCTTCCTATGTTCTTTGGGGATCTGCTCCGGGGCAGATAGTTTTCCTCTTTCTATCTTTAGGTGTAGTTAGCTTCTCAGGCTGTGACGAGGCGTCTAGGACCAACGTAGGTACGCTCCACGGCTGACTTTAGTTGTGGTGGTTAGTCAGGGTACTGCAATCCAGTAGATTCCAACCTCTCTGGTGTATTGCCGTTTTTGCCTGCTCTCCTCAGCTACCAAAACATAACACATATGTCAACCTCCATTCTAAGCTGAAGTTGCCTGCCCTTGCCACATCACAGCCGCAAAGCAGCTTGAGGCCAGGCAAGTGCCGTAATGAGAGACTGGCTGGGAATCCCTGGTCCAGTGGATGATTTTGTTTTCTTCAAAGGTTTGTCTTTCTATTTTATTCCTCTTGAATAGACATGCAGAGGTGCTAATTATCCATTAACTGCCATTCTAAGCTGAAGTTGCTGCCTTTGTCAGATTGCAGATGCTAAGCATTTTGAGGCCGGGCAAGTATTGGAATGGGAGACCAGCTGGGAATCCCTGGTCCAGTGGATGATTTTGTTTTTTTCAAAGCTTAATCTTCCTATTTTATTCCTCTTGAATAGGCCCGTCAGAGGTGCTAAGCATCCGTCAACTGTCATTCTAAGGGCCTGTGCACACATTGCGGATTTGCCTACGGATTTTTCCGCACAGAATCCGCACCTCTTGGCAGAAAACGCAGGTGCGGTTTTGATGCGGTTTTTGTGCGGATTTGTCCTGCGGTTTTACATTTATAATGGAATAGGTGTAAAACTGCAGCGGAATCTGCAAAAAGAATTGACATGCTGCGGTTTTAAAACCGCACCAAATCCGAGCGGAAAATTCCGCATCATGTGCACAGCTTTTTTTTTTTCCATAGATTTACATTACACAGTGGAACTGCAGCAGAACCGCAGGGCAAAAAACCGCTGCGGAACCGCAGGCAAATCCGCAACGTGTGCACAGGCCCTAAAGCCCCCGACACACAGCGATCTCGCTAGCGAGATCGCTGCTGAGTCACTAGTTTTGTGACTCGCTGTGACGATCCTACGATACTTGCTGGGTATCGCTGATCGTCGCTAAATGTCCTGGACATTTTTGTGATCGTTGGTCTCCTGCTGACCAGCACGCATCGCAGCGCCAGGAAACCCGATGTGTACGTTGGATACCAGCGCGCTGCTGCAGGGGAGCTGGTAACCAAGGTACACATCGGGTTTCCAGGTGCCGTGCAGCGCCTTGAAACCCGATGTGTACCTTGGTTACCAGATCCCTGCACCAACGGGCTGGTATCCAACGTACACTGCGGGTAACTAAGCGACGTTACCCGCAGTGTCGCTGTCCTGATCACTGCCTGTTTGGCAGCTCAGCAGCGATCATGTAGCGACACACCAGCGATCCTGACAAGTGCATATCGTTGTCGGGATCGCTGGTGTATCGCTATGTGTGAGGGGGCCCTAAGCTGAAGTTGCTTCCTTTGTCAGATTGCTGACGATATGCAATTTGAGCCTGGGCATATACCAGAATTGGAGACCAGCTGGGAGTCCATGGTTCAGTGGCTGATTTTGTTTTTTTCAAAGCTTTCCTTTCAATTCCTCTTGAAAAGACCCACAGAGGTGTTAAGTATCTGTCAACTGCAATTCTATGCTGATGTTGTCTGCCCTTGCCTAATCAAAGCCGCTAAGCAGCTTGAGGCTGGGCATGTCCCAAAATGGGAGACAGGCTGGGGGGAATCCCTAGTCTTGTGGATGATCTTGTTTTTTTTCAAAGCTTTCTCTTCCATTCCTCTTGAATACCCACAGAGGTGCTAAGGATCTGTCAACTGCCATACCAAGCTGAAGTTGTCTGCCCTCGCCAGATTGCAGCTGCTAATCAGCTTGAGGCCGGGCCAGTAGCGGAATTTGAGAGCCACTGGGAATCCCCGGTCCAGTGGATGGTTGTTTTGTTTTTTTTCAAAGTTTTCACTTCCATTCCTCTTGAAAAGACCCACAGAGTTGCCAAGCACCTGTCAACTGCCATTCTAAGAAGTTGTCTCCCCTTGCCAGAATGCAGCCGATAAGCAGCATGAGGCTGGGCAAGTACCAGAATTGGAGACTAACTTGGAATCCCTTGTCCAGTGGATGATTTTGTTTTTTTTTCCTCAAAGTTTTCCCTCTCATTCCTCTTCAAAAGACCCAAAGAGGTGCTAAGCATCTGTCAACTGCCATTCTAAGCTAAAGTTGTCTGCCCTTGCCAGATTGCCACCGCTAAGCAACTTGAGGCTGGGCCAGTACTGGCAATGGGAGACCAGCTGGGAATCCCTGGTCCATTGGATGACTTTGTGTTTTTCAAAGCTTTCCTTTCCATTCCTCTTGAAAAGATCCACAGAGGATCTAAATATCTGTCAACTGCCATTGTAAGCTGAAGCAAAGACACCAAAACTATGGCAGACCAGTTAAAAGTACCCAGGCAGAGAATATAAGCAGCTTGAAAGGGGAAGGGGAGGAGGTAGCTGTCGTGTGCTGCTACGTGGAAGGAGCTCCTGGGAAGGGAGGATTTTCTACCAGGGACTGTTTGCCTGCCCCCTTCCCAGGAAAAGGACTGTTCATGGAACTGAGCTCCGGGGCTGTGCCCCTGGCTCCCACCCCCGGTCCGAGTCGGCTGGGGGTGAGAGGCCTCACAAACCATCTGTTTTACAATATAGCCAGTCCCAGAGACATTGGGGAAATAGAAGACACCGGGGGGGGCGCAAGACCCAGGACCCCTGAGGCTGTAGCCATGGCTGTTCCTCCTCCTGGAGGAGAGGCATCCAGCTCTGGGGCTCCAGGGTGGTGGGTGAGCCCATCACTACCTATGGCTCCCGCATCCAAGCGCACCTCTGCGAGTATGAGGAGATTGCCAAGCAGCTGAGGACACTCCGGGAGGAGTTGAAGGGAGCGAGAGCTACAGTTAAGAACAGGCTCCCTGCCTCAAAGAAAGCAGAGGTCTCTGCCACGGTGGGGAGGCTGAAGGGGGCCATAAATTCCCTGGAATAACGGAGAGTGGACATCCTGGAGAGAAGCGGACCCTTTGAGGAGAAATTGAGAAATGGTGACCGGTTCAGGGCCCGGACCGGTGGGTCTCCTGGGGGGGTCAGGAGGCCCCTACCAGGTGGAGGAGGAAGAGGGCGAAGCTATATCTGTGTCGTACCCGCCTGAGGACCTGGTGAGTGAGAGCGCCCAGGTATCGTATCGGGATAGCCCCTGAGCAAGTGGCTCTCCCACCGGACTCCAGTAATTCGGAGGAATCTGTGCCGTACCCACCTGAGGACCTGGTGAGAGCGCCCAGGTATCATATAGCGGGATTGCCCCTGAGCAAGTGGCTCTCACTCCGGACTCCAGTAATTCGGAGGAAAGTGGGAGCGAGGGGGAGGATGGAGGGAGCGGTAGCTGCAGTGAGGGGGGCTGCCTCATCCTGCAGCAAGTGCGGCAGG
>JARQOD010011555.1:0-23007 GCA_033576555.1 Oophaga sylvatica
AATGAGCTAATCTCGGGCTGAGGAGAGGAAGTGATTACTGTGGGAAGGTTAATTGATTGCTTCCACGGTAATCAGTTCACTTCAGGTCAGCCGGGGACATCTCACAGCATCAGTGACGTCAGAGGGAGTCCCCGGCTGACCTGAAGTGAACTGATTAGCTTTGAAGCAATCAATTAAGCTTCCCACACTAATCACTTCCTCTTCTGTCAGCTGGGAGAAGAGATGATTCATTCGGGGGTTTACTGCGAGGTTGGCAGCATTAGCTGCGGTCCCTGCAGTAAACGTTAACCCTTTCAGAAGGATTATATCGGGGGACCTGACTGAACACCGGATAGGTTAGAATAATGTTGCTTTATTGTTTTATTTTTATTACAGGAGAACAAGGGAATAAAGGGATTAACTGTACAATAAAAGATGGTCAAAAACTGTGTATTTATTTCATTAAAATGATTTTTCATTAATGTGTGTGTGTATTTTTTAACCATTTCATACAATAGTATTAATAATTGAGAGTTGTCTAATTGACAACTCTCAATTATTAACCTGGCTTAAAGTTACCTTCCAATAGCAAGGTGGCTTTAACCCTTTTATTAACCCATTCGCCACCGCTACAGGGCAATGGGAATAGACGGGCTAAGTACCAGAAAGGGCGCATCTAATTATAGATTTGCCTTTTCTGGGGTGGCTGGGGGCAGATGTTAGTAGCCGGGGGGGGAACAAAATAAATGCACCCTCCCTAGGCTATTATTATCTGCCCCCACTCGCTGGCTTTGTCTGTCTGGTTGAGAAAATAGCGCGGGAGCCCACGCATTTTTTTTCAACGAATTTACACCTTTCATTAACCCCTACATGTAAGAAATTTTGCACACATACACTCATGGAATTGTTAGTGAAAACCATATATCAAACTACATGAAATGACATGGTTAACTGTATGTAAACCATGTGTCATTTCATGTCAGGTCTGTAATTTCACAAAAGCCGGCAATTGAATTAACGGCTATTATACTATGTAGAAGTGTATGAACTATAAATTTATGTATATATATATTATATATATATATATATATATGTCTCAATGACATGTGTGTTTATATATATATATATATATATATATGTATTCTATGTGTGTATATCTATTCTTTCTTTCTTTATTAAACCTGTCAGTGTGATTTTACAGTATAGCCGGGGATGAATCGCCGGCTTTTCTAAAGGACACCGGTGTGATTTAATCGCAAGTCACACTTGTGGTCCGTTTGTAATCCGATTTTTCATCCCACCCATAGACTTGCATTGGCGATTGTCGACCCACAATAGGTGACAATCGCAGCATGCACTCGCACATATAAAACGGACCACAAAAAAATCGGATGGTGGGACCTGCTCCATAGATTAACATTGGTCCGACTGCAATGCGATATTTCATCACTTTGCAGTCGTACAATTTTGTCGCCAGTGTGAACTCGGCCTTATAAATGTGGTTGGTACCATCAGTTGTGTTGTGCAGAAGTCTGGTGGATACACAGCTGATAGTCCTACTGAATAGACTGTTAGAATTTGTATTATGGCAAGAAAAAAGCAGCTAAGTAAAGAAAAACGAGTGGCCATCATTACTTTAAGAAATGAAGGTCAGTCAGTCTGAAAAATTGGGAAAACTTTGAAAGTGTCCACAAGTGCAGTTGCAAAAACCATCAAGCGCTACAAAGAAACTGGCTCACATGAGGACCGCCCCAGGAAAGGAAGACCAAGAGTCACCTCTGCTTCTGAGGACAAGTTTATCCAAGTCACCAGCCTCAGAAATCGCAGGTTTACAGCAGCTCAGATTAGAGACCAGGTCAATGCCACACAGAGTTCTAGCAGTAGACACATCTCTACAACAACTGTTAAGAGGAGACTTTGTGCAGCAGGCCTTCATGGTAAAATAGCTGCTAGCAAACCACTGCTAAGGACAGGCAACAAGCAGAAGAGACTTGTTTGAGCTAAAGAACACATGGATATGGACATTAGATCAGTGGAAATCTGTGCTTTGGTCTGATGAGTCCAAATTTGAGATCTTTGGTTCCAACCACCATGTCTTTGTGCGACGCAGAAAAGGTGAACGGATGGACTCTACATGCCTGGTTCCCACCGTGAAGCATGGAGGAGGAGGTGTGATGGTGTGGGGGTGCATTGCTGGTGACACTGTTGGGGATTTATTCAAAACTGAAGGCATAGTGAACCAGCATGGCTACCATAGCATCTTGCAGGGCATGCTATTCTATCCGGTTTGCGTTTAGTTGGACCATCATTTATTTTTCAACAGGACAATGACCCCAAACACACCTCCAGGCTGTGTAAGAGCTATTTGACCAAGAAGGAGAGTGAAGGGGTGCTACGCCAGATGACCTGGCCTCCACAGTCACCAGACCTGAACCCAATCGAGATGGTTTGGGGTGAGCTGGACCGCAGAGTGAAGGCAAAAGGGCCAACAAGTGCTAAGCATCTCTGGGAACTCCTTCAAGACAGTTGGAATACAATTTCCGGTGACTACCTCTTGAAGCTCATCAAAAGAATGGCAAGAGTGTGCAAAGCAGTCATCAAAGCAAAAGGTGGCTACTTTGAAGAACCTAGAATATAAGACATATTTTCAGTTGTTTCACACTTTTTTGTAAAGTGTATAATTCCACATGTGTTAATTCATAGTTTTGATGCCTTCAGTGTGAATGTACAATTATCATAGTCATGAAAATACAGAAAAATCTTTGAATGAGAAGGTGTGTCCAAACTTTTGGTCTGTACTGTATTTGCAGTCAAGTGATTGCCCTTTCCCGGCACCGATAAGTCTGAATGTGTGCAGTGTGCATGCTGTAAGGACGCACCAGTGTGCAGTCACATACAGTGATTGTAGACTTTAACCCCAAGCCTGGACAACCTCTTTAAGGTAGAATTTGTAGATCTTTCATCTGTCTTTTTCCTTTTAGCTGATTGATTCCCACACACTTTAGAAAAGTTGAAAGTGCAGGGAAACAAAGTGTCCAGGGGCGTAACTATATTAGAAAAAAAAAAGTGGGATGTACTCCCTTATAGTGATAAAGGAGGTGGCAGGTGCACCCTAACCTTATAATGGGCTTAAAAAGCACCTATATCCAGGTCAAAAGTGGGTTTTTTCCATACCGTTCCTGAGATATGGGCCTTTTTATTTAATATTCATGTTTATACTGTTTACCAAGAAGGCATGGCTTAAAGAGTAATTATGCTGAGCAGACTAAAGACCTGCCCTAGAGGATCGTGTAAGTCATGCTGACTTTGTACAGACCATAGAGATTATTAGCTCTAATTAGAAATGCTCATATCTATGGTACTGTATGATGGATATAAAAAAAAAATCAAAAACACCCCAAAATACTAAAGGCAGCCGCGGGAATAAATTAAGAGGTCTTCTGTAAATTATACCCTATCAATCTGGGTTTTATGACATTGATCTCAGCACTGACGGGCCGTAAAGTCACATGAAGGGAACCCATCTCCTACAGTATTGTCAACTTATCGGAAACGTATCTGCAATAGTACAGGATAAATATGTATTTACATTTCCAAAACTTTTTTATTTTTTTTTTTGCTTATCTCTACAGCCAACATAAACTTTCCAAACGTGCCGCCTTCCTCTGCGTACGGATCACTAACTATAACTTGTAACACTGATGTCGCTGTAGATAACATCGCGTTGGTAAAGGAAAATAACGTTCTAAAAGAATCAACTATGCAGAACGTGTCTTACACAATAGACAAAACGACAACGAGGTGGTCAGGTAAGTACAATCATCCACTCATCTACAACCAATAATATGAAACCACTGGGTGATCTTAGAATTCTATGGTTCTACTTAGTAGAGCATAATTTAAAAAAATAATAATCTGTTCCTTAGAAGGTCTTAAAAGTAGGTAACTACAACTTCAGATGAATAACAACACAAGACAAATTACAGTGACAGCTAAAGGATAACAATGCTTGGAACTTTTGACTTTCAGGCTCCATATCTCACCATCCACTACTGCTTTGAATGTGAGACTAGCATCGTTTTATAAACAATCATCTTGGCTATCTCACTTGTACATAAATCTGACTTACAACTATTTAGCAAATGATTAGTTATGCAGATTCTTGTCATGTCGCTGCATTGTTACTGTTTTGCTCCTAAAAATCTAAATTTATATTATTTTGTTAGTCTTTGTAAATCCTCCTTTCGATGTGAATACTTTTCCGTCC
Organism: Oophaga sylvatica; assembly: GCA_033576555.1. Taxonomy (NCBI): domain Eukaryota; kingdom Metazoa; phylum Chordata; class Amphibia; order Anura; family Dendrobatidae; genus Oophaga; species Oophaga sylvatica. The sequence goes on from JARQOD010011555.1 coordinate 4,247, forward strand.
AATGATGACAAAAGTATTCTCGGAGTGATACCTTTATTGGCTTACCAGAAAATAATATGTTTGCAAGCTTTCAGAGCACAGAGGCTCCTTCTTCAGGTAGATTACAATTGGATTAATAAGAAAAAGACACATTTGAGGCTTTTACTACAGTGGGAAATTTGTTCAAGAGGTGGGAGGTGTGATGCCTTCTAAAGATAAGCAAAGGAAATCGAATTAGCTTTTTCTTACAAATGGAGAGGCAGTGGGGATGATGTTCTTAAGGTACTGCCACACTAAACAATCCCGCTAGCGATCACAATAACGACGCATACTAATGCGATCGCTAGCGGGATTGTTTCTATATCGCTAAATGCGGCCACATTTAGCGATATAGTTAACGACGCTATCGCCGTTAGCGATCTTCTTAGCGACTTTAGCGGTACAAAAGTACCGCTAAATCGCTAAGAAAAGGTGCCACACTAGCGATATATACTTACCCAGCGGGAGCGCCGACGAGAAAATAGGGTCCGGAACGATTCCAGCGACGAGCGAGATCACAGCAGGAAGCTCGTCGCTGGCAGATGCCGCACTGAACAACATCGCTAACGGGATCGCTAAATAGTGACGTTTTTTAGCGATCCCGTTAGCGATATTGTTCAGTGTGGCATACCCTTTAGTTGTCTGCAGTCCTTCTGCTGGATGTGTGAACTGTGTCCATGTAGTGAGTCATAAATCCAGGTGTTAAATTGAGTCCTATTGTCAAAGTATTGAACATCCTCATAAGTTTGAATTCCCATATTTTTCTCTCTGTCATCCTTAAAATTACCTTTTAGTATTAGGACTTTTAAGTCTGTCATACAATGTCCAGTTCCAGAGAAATGTTTTCCCATAGGCGTGTCCATTTCATTCCTGATTGTGTGTCTGTGTAAATTCATCCTTGTCTGCAGTTTTTGCATAGTTTCTCCAATATAGATAGCTCCAGGGCACCTCGTACATTGTATCATGTACACCACATTGGAGGATGTATATGAAAAGGAACCCATGACCTTATAGTCCTGATTTGTGTTTGGTACACGGACTGTATTTGTTGGTAATATGTGGGTACAAGTTTTGCATTTTTTATTGTTACATGGGAATGTGCCAGTCACTGATGGTGATGAGAGGACACTTCTGACAAGGAGATTCCTTAAGTTAGGGGGCTGTTTGTAGGAGAGAAGTGGTCGTTCTGGGAATATGTCTTTCAATTTGTGGTCCCTGTGGAATACGGGTTGGAGATCAGCACCAATTTTCCTTAGGATGCTCATGTGGGGGTTGTATGTGACCACAAGAGGTACCCTGTTGTTGTCCTTTCTCAGTTTGTAATCCAGGAGGCTGCTTCTTGGGATTCTTGTAGCCCTGTGGATCTGTTCATCTATTACCAGTGGATGGTATCCTTGTAGGAATGTATTCCTCAGTGATAGCAGCTGTAGTACCCTGTCTTTGCTGTCTGAACAGATCCGAACATATCTCAGAGCTTGACTGTAGATGATGGATTTTTTTGTGTGTCTTGGATGAAAGCTGTTCCATCTAAGGTATGCCGGACGTCCTGTGGGCTTATGGTAAATTGATGTTTGTATGGCGTTGTCCTTGATAATATAATTTATTATTGTACATCATGAGAATAAATCCTCCTTTGGCTTTCAACACTGCCTGAATCCTTCTGGGAATTTTCTCGATCAGAATCAAGTATATGTTGACCGAAATCTGATCTCAGGTCTCTTCTACACATTCCCAAAGTTAGTGTATGCAGCTTTTTCCTCAACTCTACCCACAAGTGTTGGATTGGGTTGAGGTCTGGGGACTGTGGGGGCCAATCCAGCACCTCTACTTCATTGTCATTGAACCATGTCTTTGCAAATCTCAACATATGCTTTGTGTTGTTGTCCTGCTGGAACACTATGTCATCCTTTTTATACCCATAGTACTCGGGTGTACGAAGTAACTCATCTTGTAGGATGCTCACATATAGCTCAGCATTGAGACCACCATTGACCCTGGTTAACTATCCAATGCCTTTGGCTGTGAAAGAACCTAATATAATCTGGCTTCCCCCACTGAACTTGACAGTTCCTTCAATTTCTCGATCCGATACCTCCTTTTTCCTTGTTTTTTTCCAGATCCATTTGCATCCATCATAGCCTTGATATGGAAATTTAATTAGGATAAAAATATCCTTCTGTGTTTGCTGCTTGCCATGTCCAAATCTCTATATAATGTCTTTTTGAGCGCTCAGAACGAAATGAGGACTGTCCACACGCAAGTGTCAGTATAACAGTTCGTCAAAGACATACATTTATTATTGTTTCAAGGTTTTATACGTTTACAAAAAGGGGCTGGTTAGTCAATTAACATACAATTAAAAGCTGCTAGATTATTGGCTGTTCTAGTGTAAATATGATAATTATGATTAAAAGAGCTGAAGTTGCAGAATTATTGTTTTATATTCTTGTGACCTAGTTGCCTTGCATAACTATAATGTAAACAACAGATATCTAATAGGACATTTTGTACTTCATGCATTTGTTCCTTTACGAAGGTCTTATGGAGGCCAGATTTCTTTAAAACGACTGATTATAGCTGGCCTAGAAATATGTGAGCACAGGGTTTTTTAGCAAGTGAAATCTATCTAACTGTGAACTGTGAATACATATATGTGAATATACTTTGAATATATGGAATACATATATATTTCCATGACAGTCCCCCCTTAGATACCACTTGCCCTAAAAACCTGCTCCTGGCCCAAAGCGCTGCAACTCTTTTGTGCTGCCGGTGAGTTGAGACACCCCTAGTACATGCCTCCCCCACCGAATACAGACTTTTCGCAAATGGGCGGTCAGGAGGACTGTCCTTGTCGGGGGTTTATGTGTTTGCAATCATAATCTCATAGTTGATATGATGTTTCATCAAGGATGTGTATTCTCAGTCTGGAGGTAGTTCGGAGATCTGGTCAAGCCAGGCAGTTCCATCCGGACTGGTGCGAGGTCCAAGATGGTGAGTGGCATCAAATTGGTTGTCTCCTGAACAGTTTTTTCCATTATCCTGCGGATACAAGGAATAACACAGCAACCAGTAATTAATGCAAAAATGAGAACCCCCATAATGGCTGTCCCAACCTGTGCCAACATTTTCTGCCACCCACTCATCCACCCAAAGTATCGATCCCATGGGTCAGTGACACCTGAGTTCTGTTTCAGTTCCTCTGATAACTCAGTAAGTTTCTGTATTGCCATTGTGACTTTACCATTTGGGCCAGTGTTGTCTGGGATGTAGGTGCAACAGGTGTCTTTGATCATTTTGTAAACAACTCCTTTCTCAGCTAGAATCATATCCAAAGCCATTCTATTCTGGAATGCCATAATGGAAGTGGGGCCTAACTGTGCTGCCAAACCTTTTACAGCATCTATGGTGAAGTTAACAAATCTCTGCTGGTTATAATAGATGTAATTTATCCAATCAACATTTTTTTATAGTTACTAGTGGCAATAGTGACTCAAATCCTGCTTTAACTTGGTCTCTGGCCTTGAACTCATCAGGTAGGTCATCTGGTCATCTGTCTGGTCAGTCAGAGCATCCACGACATCCTTCGTGGCTTAGGTGTCTCTCCTGGTACGGGAGCTTCCTTGCAATGCGATACGTGGATTCAAACAGGCTTTCCCTCTAGTTACACAGAGGTTGATGTCATCTGGGGCTCTTGGACAGGATCATCAAATCTGGCAGTGAGGAGAAAAACTCGAGAATGGACATTAGTTTTTGACCAATTCAATTACATAAGTGTTATGATTTGGTAGCTGAGGAGAGCAGGCAAAAAAAGTAATACACCAGAGAGGTTGGAATCTATGGGATTGCAGTACCCTGACTAACCACCACAACTAAAGGCAGCCGTGGAGCATTCCTACGTTGGTCCTAGACGCCTCGTCACAGCCTGAGAAGCTAACTACACCTAAAGATAGAAAAAGGAAAGCTATCTGCCCCGGAGCAGATCCCCAAAGAACATAGGAAGCCCCCAAACATGTAATGGCGGTTAGACAAGAGGAAATACAGACACAGACAGAAAATAGTATGAGCAAACGTTGGGGCCCAAACTTCCTAAATAGAAAAGGATAGGAAAGGCACTTACTGCAACCCCAAAAAACCCTGAAAAGTACCAACTCTACTAATTACAAAAACACCTGAGATCACACGACCTCTACCACCTAAATTAGTTCTCTGGTGTAACAAAAACTAAACAGCAACCACTGAAAAAACTGGAAAAGGCAAATGAACAAACAGTGGCTGAACTAAACTGAGAGGAGCATAAGCCCCCCGAAGGGGACCCGGCAGACCCCCACAGAAGTGCAGGACAAAATGCAGGCACCAAAAAAAACTAAAAGAAGAAAATGTCTTATCTGTTAGCAGAAGATGCAGGCACGAAACAGCTTTTCTGGGTCTCTGGGAGTGTGCCTTACGCTAAACAGTGCAATTAGGAGTGTGTCATGCCATGGTTTGCGTGTCTCTTGGGCAATTTTTCAGCATTCTATTCTTAAGTGTTTCATTCAGTTTTTTTCTACCTTCCTGCTGCTCTGGGGGTGGTAAGGAGTGTGTAGGCCTAAAACTGACCCTACTGCTAATCGGGTCTTGTGTGTCAGATTTGCTGTGAATGCGGGTCCCTGATCACTTTCTATCATTTCTGGAACCCCGTATCTGCACACTATTTTCCGAAAGTAGCTTCGTTGCAGTAGTCTTTGCTGACTTGGAAGGCTTCTGTTCATCTTGAAAATACTTCTTTTGACCACAATGGCGTATTTGAATCCTTCACTTGGCGATATCTGGATGTGGTCTATCTGGATCCTTTGAAGCTGGTAGAGTGGTCTTTCCAGATGAGGTGAGGGGGTCTTTCTTCCATACTTCCAGGCTTGAATTTGCCGCAGGTCAGACAGCTGCTGGTGAGTTTGGCTGTTAGGGTGGAGATCCCTGAAGCGAAACAGTAAGCACCAATCAGATCATTCATCTGAGTCTTTGATATGTGGATGTGGGTCCATGTACCCATTGGACCACCATAGGGTGCATACTTTGTGGTAGGCAGAGTTTGAAATCTATTATTGATAGCCTTCCTTCTTCACGTGTTGCTTTTTTTTCGCATTCAGCTCTTCTTCTCCTTTTGAAGCTTGGTCTTGTAACTTCTTGAGCAGATCCCAGGACGTCTCTTTGTCAGGTTTCTTGTCTTCAGTCGTCATGTAGTAGCCGTCCGGCTCTACGACCTCTCCCACTTCTCCATATTGTCTTCCTTTGGCTGCTTCTTTGGCTGCCATGTCCGCCATGTTATTGCCTCACGCCTCTTCTGTTCTCAGTTTTCCATGCACTTTGATTTTTCAAATTGCCACCATTTTGGAAGTTTGAGTATACCCAGTAGGTCCCTGAAGCCTCCATGATGCTTCACGGTTGTCCCGTTTGCTGTGATGAAGTCCCTTGTAGCCCAGATGGGTCTAAAGTTGTGTGCTATGCCATGCGAGTACCTGTAGTCCGTGTAGATGTTTGCAGTCTTGCCTTCTGCCATCTGGCAGGCCTTCGTCAGCGCTATTAATTCTGCTTCCTGGGCTGACAGGCTAGGTGACAGACTTCTGGACCACAGGATTTCTTGATTGCTGGTCACTGCACTTCCTGTGTTGAAACTTCTTCTGGAGCCATCCAAGTATCCCCCCTTGGGAGTGGGAGTAGAGTGGCCGGGCTGAGGACTGTAGGTCTGGAGACAGTGACATTATGAGACAAAGGCAATAGAGGCGCCACAAAGATGCCTGGCGGTGGAGAGATTACTGTTGGTTGAGCTTGATTGAAGATTGCCAAGATGTCATGTGGAGTGAGAGTTTCCAGTGGCTGTCCAAGAGTGATTTCAGCAACCTTGTCCAGGAGGGTGTGTGCTGCAGATACTGCCATCAGGCAGGAGGGTGCTCTTCTTGCAACTGGATCCAAGCGGGCTGAGAGGCAGCCTAAAAGTCTCTGTTTTCCCCCGTGAATCCGTGCCAGGACTCCAGTAGCATGACCTTCTTTCTTCCATCAGGTAGACGGAAAGACTTTTCATAGTCAGGTAGGCCTGGTATTGGCGCTGAGACTGTGGAGTTCTTCCTATCTTCTGAATGGGTTGAAGGCTGCGTCTGATAGAAGGAGCGGGGTTGTGTTGATGCAAGCGCACAGAGGCTGCATTAGGACTGAGGCATCAGGGATCCAGGTTCTGCAATACGACACTAGACCAGGGAAGGCCTGCAGCATTCTTGGAGTTGTTGGGGGAGCCATCTTCTCCACAGTGGTCTTCCGGTCTTTTGACATGTGTTTCGTCTTGTGGGCAATACAGTGTCCCAGGGATGTAACTTGCTTCTGGCATCACTGGACTTTGTTCTTCCAGACCTTGCGTTGCTGTTCTTCCAGGTAGAGTAGGAGAGACAAGGAATAGACTGTGCAGGTGTCGATGTCAACCACACAAAAGAGAAAGTCATCCACGTGTTGTAGAAGAGTGACTCTTGCATATTCTGCAATTCAGTTGATGAGGATGGAGGACATTGTCTTGGTGAAACTTGAAGGGCTTGTTTTGAGCACCTTGAGGCAACATTGTCCATATGCACTGCACTGGTGCGTGAAAGCAGGCCTCCAGGTGGAGGGGAAACACTGAAGAAGGTACTGGCCAGGTTGATCACCGTGAATACCGTTGCGGTGACTGGGACTCTTGAGAGCAGAGTGTGATGGTTCAGCACTGTTGGGGTTTCAAATACCGTAGCCTCTTTCGCGGACTCTTGAGAGCAGAGTGTGATGGTTCAGCACTGTTGGGGTTTCAAATACCGTAGCCTCTTTCGCGGCCTCCAGGCCTTGCACCATTCTGAACTCAGTGGGGTTTACAGTCTTTTTCTTCACTGTGGAAAGCTGGGATTGATTCCGATGGGCAAGGCAGCCCAGTTTGGCCTTGTCCTTCAGTATGCGGCAGGGGACTCCCATCTGCTGGTGCAGAGCTGGCGGGAAAACAAACCGTCTACTAGGATCCACATCATGAGAGATGACGACCAGCTGGCTTTCTTGTTCTCCACCAAGACAGTCACTGTGTTAGCACCTGCTCTGGTCACACGGGGGTCTTCTTGTTGCGACGTCTCCTTAAACGGCTGCTTTTTTCTCAGCACGGGCCATCAGTAGTTTATTTTTCTCCAGCTCTGTCTCAGGTCAGTATTTGTGCACAAGTTTGAAGAGCTGAGTGGCCTTTTTCCGGTCTAGGGCCTGGGTGAACTGGTTGATTGCAGGGGGCACCTCCTGGTGCTTGCAAAAGATGAACCTCTGGCGTTAGAGCTGGATGAGGTGTTGCCATTCCATGAAGCGAGTAGAGTCCTTCTTGAGTTGAATATCCTGGCCAATGTCAAAGTTCTCAGGCCGTCTTCTTAGGCGAGTTCACTTAGACCTTCAGTTGGTCAGAGACATCTTGACTCTGGGTGATGGAGTGGCTTTTCTGGTACTATGTCCAGCACCTCCTGTGATAGGTCTGCAGTGTGGTTGTTTGAGGTTCCTGTTTCTTCTTGGGTCAGGGGTGAAGAAAGTGTCATGGTCCCATCTTCCTGGAACACTCTGGTTGCTTTCAGCTTCTGCAGTTGGTCCACTCCCAATAGGTTGAGGGTGCAGGTTTTTTACACAACAAACTGGGACATGATGGAGTGTTCTGGCTGAGTCCACACGCTCAGGGGCTTCATAATCTGGAAATATCTGACTTGACCATCAATTCCCATGCAGGAAGCTGAAGATTCTGATAGGTAGGTGAGGTTGCGGAGTTCCACAAGAAAAGATATGACTACGCCATCCACTCTCAGGATATTGGTCCCACTGGTGGGGTTCCTTGTGGACTTGGTGTGCTCTTGTCCTATGGACGGGGTTCTTCACTGCTTTCTGTGTTTCTTCCTTGGCTTGCTTCTCTAGACAAAGTGGTGGGTCGTAGGGGTTCTCTGCAGCGGTTCCGGTAATGGCCAAGCTTGCCACATTTGTAACACTTGACATTTCTTCTGTCTTTAAAACGTGGTTGGCCATCTGGCTCTGAGACCACCATCAGGGGAGCTGTTTTGCGCACTCCTGGCTGGGATTCTATCCCTTTTGCGACTGTGAGAAGGGTGTCCATTGCTATTGACGTGTACTCAGGCCTGGCTGCTACCAGTGGTTTCCTGATTGGTTCTCTCAGTCCATGCACAAAAGCCTGTGCCAACATCCGTCTGTGTGTCTGATCATGGGTAATGAGGCCCAAATCTTGAAACACTTGCATTACTCTGTCATGGAACTTCTCCACAGACTCTGTCTTGTCTTGACTCGTGACATGTAGGCTGAGAGTTTGTCCTGTCAGTCTGCTTTTGGCCCATTCTCTGAGTTGCTCAATTAGCTTTGGTCCTGTCTCCCAGGCATACGCATCTAACTCTGTTGGAAGCTTGAAGTGTTCTCTCATAATTGGCCAGAATGCATCAACTGCTTTTATTTCCATTACGGTCCAGAGATCAGTCCAGGCTGCTGCATACGTTCGCTGGATCTGCTGCATTTTTTGGCAAAATGGCATGGGGTGTATCCCTGGGTCTGGCAGCATACTGATCACCTGGCTTGGGATGAAGGGCTCATAGGATGGTGCCTCTACCTGTCCCTGCTCTATTGGTGCTTGTGTGTTTCCTTCCCTAGTATTGGGCAGCATGTGTGACGTTGCATCTTCATCTTCATCAGATAAGAAGTGACATGGTGTACTTGGTGCATACACTGGGTGAGATTTGGGCTTTAAAGTTGTCTTGCTGCATGGGGATTTCCCACTTCCTTGCTGAGGCTGCGGTGGATCAGTGTCATGGTTCCATGCTAGCAGCCCTGTAGCTATACCACTCCCCTGTGAAGCCTTAGCAGTGGACTGTTGTGTCTGGGGGCTACATGTAGCGTTTTGTGTAGGGAGATCTGTACTTTCTTCTCCTGATATAATGACTGGCAATGTTTGTACTGTGCTTGGGATAGACAAAGTGCCCTGTTCTGGAAACACTGAATACAGGGACACCACATTGCTTGGATTGGGCGTTGACACAGTTGATGACGAAGTAGAAAAAAAGAGGAAGAGAAGGGAGGTGTGAGGGAGGAGCGAGAGAAAGAGGAGGGGAGGGAGAGAAGAAAGATGGAGGGGGAGTCCCCCCGTGACTCTTGAGAGGGGATGGTTGAAACAAAAATGCCTTCTCCCTGTGGAGAGAGGCGGGGAGCGTTTTTCCCTGTACAAGGCTCCTTACTCAATGAGAGCAGCCTACACCTGTCCCGTGTCTCCACATGATGGACATGTGATGTGTGTGTGACTCTGAATTCTGCTCTTGTGACATGTCAGTGATCTTTTTCTCACAGATGATTTAACACCTTTTCAAACTTATTCACATAAAAAAAAAAAAAAAAATCACTTCCTGGTCCGTTCAAATTAACTTGCTGTATCTTTTACACGATGCACCGCTGCTCTTTTATAGCAGATGGTAATCTATTAAACTTTCCCGTTACCTTTCAAATAACAAAAAACAAAAAAAAAAACATTTCATTATGCAGCGTAAAGGCTGCCTGTCTATTTGCTTCTCACGTACTCTGACATTCTATTCACATGCCTAGCCCTTCGATTCTTACGTACTGTGTCTATTCCAAAAACATATTCAACAAATTTCCTCGCCGAATGCCCGACGGGTGGGGCTACTCAGACCACTGCGTAGTTTGTGTCTGCTCTCTCCCACAGCCTGTAATTCTCCTTATCTATGTGACCTTGTTGTAAAGCAAGCTTGTAGAAAAAAAAATGGCTGGAGAAATAAAGCTCTAGAGAAAAAATCTCTCCAAAATCATTCAAAAATGTACTTAAAAGAAAATTTTTTAAAAACAAAAGTTAGATTTAGTAAAAAAACTCTAGAAAAAGTAAACATAAAAAAAAATAAATTCACCAAAAAGGGGAGAAAAGAAAAACCGTATTAATCATAAAACTCTGAAAAACAACCCTTGTTACTAAAACAGCTAATTAAAAATCTCTGGAATGTCAGCTGGCTGCTTCCCCCCTCCCTTCCTTATATCTCTGCTTGCTGTCTCTATAGCCACTGAAATCACGTATCAAAAAAAAAAAAAAAAAAATTATTATTCCTCAGAATAGCAAAAAATGACTATAGTTCAGTCTGAATGCCTGATAATTCTCACGTTAAAACCTGTAGCCAAAAAACTAGCTTAAAAAAATAAAAATCAAAGCCAAGAAACAGAATGCCTGATAACGTGATTAGCAGAGGAGGGGGGGTCAAAGGGGTTTTCTCTCTGCTGCAGCCAGCACACTGCTCTGAATGAGTTACTGACAGAGCTCACAGAGATGTGATTTAAAGCGACAGTACCTGATACAGACAGTTGACAGACACCCGGGAGAATACGAATCCCTCTTTTGATGATCTGTGACACATACAAGCTGCTCTGGTAACTGATAACTCACCAATTGCACTGAGCGCGGCGAAGCTCAAGGTTCTATCGCTCTGTACCGTACCTGGCCGGTGCACCGGTCACAGTAATCTGCAATAGCCTTCATCAAAATTCTCACTATCCACGTCTGATTTGACTGGGATGGCCTCCCGGTGCGTGGACAATTATTGTGAGAACTTATCCAAAACAAAGCTTCTGCCCTTCACGTCTGATTTGACTGGGATGGCCTCCCAGTGCGTGAAAGTTTACTGCAGAAACTTAACCGAACAAAGCCCTCGCTTCCACAACTGGATTTTTTGGGATAACCTCCCTCCAATGTGTGAAGAATATCTGCGTGGACTTATCCAAAACAAAGCTCCCGCCCTCCACGTCTGATTTGACTGGGATGGCCTCCCGGTGCGTGAAAGTTTACTGCGGGAACTTATGCAGCAATTGTCTTTTGCTATACAGCCCCAGAGATCAGCAAGCAAAAACACAGTCACCGTTCCAACTTTCTCCCGGTTCACATAAAACATGAAACATATACAGCACAGCAGCAACCAACTCGGCTTATATCCCAGGGCTTTTGGATAAGGGTATGGACTTTTTACACAACCTGGGAATGCGGTGATGACCACGTCCGACCGGCTGGAAGTGTAGGCTAGGACTTGGCACAGGGACATTCAGGTAAGATGACAAAGTTTTCTTACCTTACTGATGGAGCTGCAGTCTCCGTCCCGTGTGCCAAGGCCAGGGCCAACACCCCCGTCTCTCCGGTCGGCCGAGTCCTCGTGCGTTTCGTCCAATGCCCGCGTGCAGGCGCCAACTGATATGGAAATTTAATTAGGATAAAAATATCCTTCTGTGTTTGCTGCTTGCCATGTCCAAATCTCTATATAATGTCTTTTTGAGCGCTCAGAACGAAATGAGGACTGTCCACACGCAAGTGTCAGTATAACAGTTCGTCAAAGACATACATTTATTATTGTTTCAAGGTTTTATACGTTTACAAAAAGGGGCTGGTTAGTCAATTAACATACAATTAAAAGCTGCTAGATTATTGGCTGTTCTAGTGTAAATATGATAATTATGATTAAAAGAGCTGAAGTTGCAGAATTATTGTTTTATATTCTTGTGACCTAGTTGCCTTGCATAACTATAATGTAAACAACAGATATCTAATAGGACATTTTGTACTTCATGCATTTGTTCCTTTACGAAGGTCTTATGAAGGCCAGATTTCTTTAAAACGACTGATTATATCTGGCCTAGAAATATGTGAGCACAAGGTTTTTTAGCAAGTGAAATCTATCTAACTGTGAACTGTGAATACATATATGTGAATATACTTTGAATATATGGAATACATATATATTTCCATGACAGCCTAGTCTATTGACTTTTATACACTGCTCAAAAAAATAAAGGGAACACTCAAATAACACATCCTAGATCTAAATGAATGAAATATTCTCATTGAATACTTTGTTCTGTACAATGTTGAATGTGCTGTCAACATAATCACACAAAAATCATCAATGGAAATCAAATTTTTGAACCAATGGAGGCCTGGACTTGGAAATACCCCTAAAATGAAAGTGGAAACAAGTCGAAATGAAAATCAAAACAAAACAAAATTAAAGTGGAAACAAGTCAAAATGATGCTCAGTATTGAGTGTGGCTTTCACGTGCCTGTATGACCTCCTTGTGCCTGTATGACCTCCCTACAACGCCTGGGCATGCTCCTGATGAGGTTGCAGATGTTCTCCTGAGGGATCTCCTCCCAGACCTGGACTAAAGCATCCGTCAGCTCCTGGACAGTCTGTAGTGCAACTGTAAGGTTCTGTGTACATGTTCCTGGAACTCAGTTTTTCCGTCAGCCATTTTACTTTCTGTCTTGCTGCAGCTGTCTTGCCCTCAGTCAATATGGAGTTTCCAGCTTGCATGTTCCCGCCCTGATTCTCTCCCTCTTGCTTCTTAAGCAGCCACAGCTGAGCAATCAGTGCTTCAGAATCAAGCCTGCAGTGTACCTGTGACCTGACTCCTGGAAGCCTTGGACCTTGTACTCCAGTTATTTCCTATTGTGGAACTTTGGAACACTCGTGGACTTTGGAACCTTGTTATTTGATAAATCCACGTTTGCATGGACTTATGGTAACAGAGAAGAGATCCTGAACCTGTTGCGGAGAGTGATTGCTGAGCTTAAGTTACTCTGGTCTGCTGTGTCTCCTGCTTTTGTATCTTAAAACTGTGTGACTATTATTGCCACTTGTATGAAGTAATACAAGACCTTCTATATCAAACCTGTGACTCCTGTGTTTTCATCGCACCCAAGCACAAGACACTATATGAACTGTACTCCTTACATTACAAGATTCTGAAGCCAAACGTTAGTGTCTGCTGGGTCTGGAAAGGCTGTGTCTGCTGTAACTGTGGATATCAGATGTCCGGTTGTACTTTCTGTGATGACAGTGGTTGTGACTTCTCACAACCATTCCAGGTGAGCAATTCCCTTAAGTTTTTTTTTTTTTTGCAGTGTTACCACAGGTAAACACTATTGTTTTTTTTTCTTTCCTCTTTTGTGTCTGCTGTAACTGTGGATATCAGATGTCCGGTTGAACTTTCTGTGATGATAGTGGTTGTGACTTCTCACAACCATTCCAGGTGAGCAGTTCCCTTATTTTTTTTTTCTCTCTGCAGTGTTACCACAGGTAAACACTATTGTTTTTTTTTTTTTTTTTTCTCCTTCCAGTACTCCTGTCTTAAAAGATCTGGAAAATGGAGGCCCGCATAAAGGAACTTTGCGGAGTGACTGATAATATCCTTGCAGATTTGCAGACTATAAAAACCCGTTTTACAAACCTACAGGACCTCACTAATCACAATTTGCAAGTGTTTGGACAGACTGCCCAGGATTTGCGAGCCAGGATTGAGGTTCTGGAGGAGCGAGTCCAGGCTCCTGCTGTAGCCCCGAGTTCTGGGATTCCCAAGTTGCCCCCTTTTCGTTTTGGCGGTGAACGTGAGAAATTCAGGGGATTTATTAATCAATGCAATCTTTTTTTTTCTGCACATGCTTCACAATTTCCCACTGAACGATCTAAAGTGCTTACTATAATTATGTTGCTTACCAACAAGGCTTTGATGTGGGCAAACCCTCTGATTGAGACTGAGGATGAATGTTTGGATCATCTTGATGCTTTCATTTCAGCCATGGGACAGGTGTTTGATAACCCAATCGAGGTGCAACAGCTGAAGCAGCCATGTTAGCTTTGCGCCAAGGTAAGCACTCGGTAGCTGAATATGCCTTGGATTTCAGGAGATGGGCCCTTGATACCACCTGGGACAGTTCCGCCAAAAAATCTATTTTTCGAAAAGGGTTATCTCCACTGATTAAGGATGAACTTGCTCGTGCCGACCCTCCCACTGCGTTAGGTGACTTTATTAACTACTGCATCCGTATTGATACTCGTCTGACTGAACGCAGGCAAGAGAGATGGTTCGAAAGCAATCGCACTAACCTTTTCCTACCTTCCTCTCCAGCTAAGGAACCTTTGAGTAGGATCACACGGGAACCTGAACCTGAACCCATGCAGGTAGACTCTTTACAACGACGGGTTAGTGATGCACGCAAGGAACATCGTTTTAAGGAGAATCTATGTTTCTATTGTGGTAAGTCAGGGCACTTCTTTATAAACTGCCCCAGCCGTTCTCGTAAGACTACTGCAGCACTCATTCACTGTGAGTGTTGCGAGAGGGGATCTGTCAGGTCCGAGCCTCAGGCTCCAGAGAGATCTGCAGCAACAGATCTTGATTTCTCGGACTTAAACTCCGTTACTTCTGAGGACGTTGACTGTGTAAACGCTGCAATTTTTCAAGTTTCCTCAGCGGTGTCCCAGCTGAGTTGTAAGAAAAACAATTCTCATTGCTTTCTTTCCATCAAACTCTGGGTTGACTCAGCTTGGGTGTCTAGCTCTGCTATGATCGACTCAGGGGCAAGTGGAAATTTTATGGATGTCTCCTTTGCTCTGAAACAGGGGATACGTTCAGTGAAGAAGGCTACTCCAGTACAGATGGAAACTGTGGATGGCTCCCTGCTGACCTCTGGACCAGTGGATCAGGAAACAGAGCCTTTGAGGGTTCTTATGGGTAAAGATCATCAAGAGAAACTGTCCTTTATGCTTATCTCTTCTCCCCACTTTCCCATTATTCTAGGGCTACCATGGCTGCAGGCTCAGAATCCTACCATTAACTGGGAGACCAAGGAATTACACTTTCCGGAGAAACAGATAAGTCCAAAAGTTTCAGCTTGCTCTGTTCCTAAAGGAACCATGTCAGTCCCTGAACTACCAGCTGTATACCAGGACTATGTGGATTTATGTGACAAGAAGAACGCTGACCAGCTTCCCCCTCACCGTCCATATGATTGTCCAATTGAATTATTGCCTGGAGCAGAGATACCTTTTGGTAAGATCTACCCCTGGCGGGGCCCGAGCTAAAGGCTTTAAAGGATTACATAGACGAAAATCTAGCCAAGGGCTTCATACGCCCCTCTTCATCTCCTGCAGGTGCACCCATCTTCTTTGTAAAGAAGAAAGATGGATCTCTGAGACCCTGCGTAGACTATAGGGAACTCAATAAGGTTACTATTAGAAACCGTTATCCATTGCCTTTAATCCCTGAGTTATTGGAGAGAGTGCGACATGCCAAAATTTTCTCTAAACTAGATCTCCGTGGGGCCTATAACTTAGTCCGTATTAGACCTGGGATGAATGGAAGACTGCATTCAGGTCACGCTATGGACACTTTGAATATCTAGTTATGCCTTTTGGTCTGAGTACCGCCCCAGCCACTTTCCAACACTTGGTGAATGACATCTTCAGGGATCTCCTAGATACATTTGTGGTGATTTATTTGGATGATATTCTAATTTTTTCTAACTCCACAGAGGAACATCATGGACATGTGAGAATGGTCTTGGAACGTCTAAGACAAAATCATCTTTACATCAAACTTGAAAAGTGTGAATTCCATAGGACCGTAATTCAATTTCTGGGGTATGTACTGTCTACACAAGGAATTAGTATGGATGGAAGCAAGACCCAAGCCATCAAGGATTGGCCAAGTCCTAGAAATGTGAAGGAGGTGCAGCGCTTCATCGGGTTTGCCAACTTCTATAGACGTTTCATTAGGAATTTTTCTGAGGTAGTGTCACCTATCACCCAACTTACCCGGAAAGAGTCTAGGTTCTCCTGGACTCCCCAAGCCCAGGAAGCATTTTCCCGTCTAAAAGATAAATTTACCACTGCACCTATCTTAGTACATCCCAACCCCGAACTTGCCTTTATAATAGAGGTGGATGCTTCAGACTGTGCCGTTGGAGCTATACTCTCTCAGAGAACAGGTGAGAAGAATGTCTTGCATCCCTGTGCCTTCTTTTCCCAGCAGTTGTCTTCGGCTGAGAGGAACTACGATGTGGGCAATAGAGAGTTGTTGGCCATTATTGCCGCCTTCAAAGAATGGAGACACCTTCTTCAGGGAGCTGCACAGCAAATAGTCGTCCTGACAGACCATCGTAACCTTGAATTTATCAGGTCGGCTAAGTGCCTGACTCCTCGCCAGGCTCGCTGGAATCTTTTCTTAAACCAATTTAATTTTATCATTTCTTATAGACCAGGATCGCGCAATGGAAAGGCTGATGCACTCTCTAGGATTTATTCAGCAGAGAC
This sequence comes from Oophaga sylvatica, assembly GCA_033576555.1. Taxonomy (NCBI): domain Eukaryota; kingdom Metazoa; phylum Chordata; class Amphibia; order Anura; family Dendrobatidae; genus Oophaga; species Oophaga sylvatica. The sequence continues at coordinate 20,407 of JARQOD010011555.1, forward strand.
ACGTCCAATTACTCTCCTAAGACTATTCTTCCTGACTCTAGATTCCTGGGAGTGATTCATAATCAAGACCTACTTAAGGACATCAAGGAAGCATACCATGCGGATTCCTTTTTGGCACAACCCCCAAGGGACGTAAGTCTTGTCTTTAAGAATGGTGTGTGGCTTCAGGGACAACGTCTGTATATTCCTGAAACAGTCAGATTAAGAGTATTGCAACTCATTCACGATTCCAAGATAGCTGGGCATAGAGGAATTCTAAAAACACAGGAATTTCTTTCTCATTTCTTTTGGTGGCCCACTTGCAGGAAGGATGTTTTAAACTATGTCACTTCATGTGAAGTCTGTGCAAGATGCAAAACACCTCGCTCCTCACCAACTGGTCTGTTGCAACCTCTTCCCACCCCGTCCCGCCCGTGGGGATCCATTTCTATGGACTTCATTGTGGAGTTTACCAACCTCTCAAGGGAAGAACACCATTCTAGTGGTGGTTGATCGTTTAACAAAAGCAGCTCATTTTATCCCTTGTGTCGGCTTACCCACTGCAAGACAGACATCAGATTTGATGATTAAAAATGTGTTTCGCTTACATGGAGTACCAGATGAGGTTATTTCGGATCGAGGGGTGCAATTCACTTCAAGGTTTTGGCAAAATTTCTGTGCAGCATTGGACATTAAAGTGAACCTTTCTTCTGCTTTTCATCCTCAGACTAATGGACAGACGGAACGAACCAATCAGACCCTGGAGCAGTATCTTCGCTGCTTTATCTGCCACCTACAGGATGATTGGGTGGATCTACTTCCACTGGCTGAGTTCTCTTATAACAACTCTCAGAGCGCCTCCACTAAGCAGTCTCCTTTTTACTCCAATTTAGGTTATCATCCTAATATTCTTCCTCGATTTCCCATAGAAACGCCTTTGCCAGCAGTGACTGAAAGAATCACGTCTTTACAAAAGAATATGGATCTTCTAAAGGGAAATCTGGAATTGGCTCAGGAAAGGTACAAGAAAGCCGCAGATAAATTTCGTAAACCTGCACCAGCTTTCAAGGTAGGAGACCTGGTCTGGCTGTCAACCAGAAATCTTAAGTTAAGAATTCCATCATCTAAGTTGGGACATAAATACATTGGACCTTATAAAATCAGTAAAATTATAAGTGCTGTCGCTTGTCGTCTTCAACTGCCCAGAACTATGAGAATCCACCCTGTCTTTCATGTATCTCTACTAAAGGCTGCGACACCCAATACGTTTCCTGGACGTTCTTCTCCTTGCCCTGACCAGTGCTAGTCGATGGTCAGGAAGAATTGTGGTGGAAAGGATTCTAGATTCCAGGTTGTATAGAAATCAGTTACAATATTTGATTAAATGGCAGGGCTACCCAGTGGAGGACAACTCATGGAACCAGTCAATAACGTTAATGCTCCTCGCTTGCTCCGTCAGTTTCATCAGAGGTACCCACACAAGCCTGGTCTGAGGTCATCCGGAGGTTGTCCCTAAGGGGGGGAGTAATGTAAGGTTCTGTGTACATGTTCCTGAAACTCAGTTTTTCCGTCAGCCATTTTACTTTCTGTCTTGCTGCAGCTGTCTTGCCCTCAGTCAATATGGAGTTTCCAGCTTGCATGTTTCCGCCCTGATTCTCTCCCTCTTGCTTCTTAAGCAGCCACAGCTGAGCAATCAGTGCTTCAGAATCAAGCCTGCAGTGTACCTGTGACCTGACTCCTGGAAGCCTTGGACCTTGTACTCCAGTTATTTCCTATTGTGGAACTTTGGAACACTCGTGGACTTTGGAACCTTGCTATTTGATAAATCCACGTTTGCATGGACTTATGGTAACAGAGAAGAGATCCTGAACCGTTGCGGAGAGTGATTGCTGAGCTTAAGTTACTCTGGTCTGCTGTGTCTCCTGCTTTTGTATCTTCAAACTGTGTGACTATTATTGCACTTGTATGAAGTAATACAAGACCTTCTATATCAAACTGTGACTCCTGTGTTTTCATCGCACCAAGCACAAGACACTATATGAACTGTACTCCTTACATTACAGCAACGTTGGTGGATGGAGAGAGACATGCTGTCCCAGATGTGCTCAACCGGATTCAGGTCTGGGGAACGGGCAGTCCAGTCCATAGCTTCAATGCCTTCATCTTGCAGGAACTGCTGACATACTCCAGCCACATGAGGTCTAGCATTGTCCTGCATTAGGAGAAACCCAGGGCCAACTGCACCAGCATATGGTCTCACAAGGGGTCTGAGGATCTCATCTTGGTACCTAATAGCAGTCAGGCTACCTCTGGCAAGCACATCGAGAGCTGTGTGGCCCTCCAAAGAAATGCCACCCACACTATTATTGACCCACTGCCAACCGGTCATGCTGAAGGATGTTGCAGGCAGCAGATCGCTCTCCACAGAGTCTCCAGACTCTGTCACGTCTGTCACGTGCTCAGTGTGAACCTGCTGCCTGCACATCCTTGACCGAAATTTGCACCACCTGGCCTTTCTAACAATGATAATGAACAAGCCATAACCCTAACAGGCTAATTAAGGTCTGAAACTTCGGTCTAAGAAATCTGAGCACACAAATCTCCAGGGTGTGCCCAAATTTT
>JARQOD010011556.1:1222-23005 GCA_033576555.1 Oophaga sylvatica
ACTGCAATACAGCAAACACACGCATAGAGAGAGCTGTCACTCCAGGGCACTGGGCAAGGAAAAGCCGCCAAGGACCCGCCTGTCTGACTAGTCTACGATGCCACTAATGTAGCTTTTAAAGTACGTTTTTTTTGAAATGCCACAGCATACCTGGCTGAAATCTTATAGCTGCAGTGTGATACATGCTGTCTGTGGATCGGGTAGAATGTATCAATTTCCCTTTCAGGGGTTGTCTTCGTAGAGACAAATATGAAGTATCGCTAAGATAGTTAATCAATGTCAGATTTGGAGGATTAGTACTGTAACCTCTACAGATTGCTCAATGAGCCTACTATGTTGGCTCTGGAGATGGACAGGAGGAGCCAGAAGAAAGTCAAGTGTCAAAAATCATTTGCCACTGTTCTAGTGATCAGGGTAAGTTAAGTTAGTCAAACCCTTACTCACTGGGCATTGATGTCAAATTCTAATAATATGTCATCAGTTACTCTCCTGAGACAAACTTTACAGTCATGGCCAAAAGTTTTGAGAATGACACAAATATTATATTTTCACATGATCTGCTGCCCTCTGGTTTTTATGTGTGTTTGACAGATGTTTTTTATCACAGACAGAAATATAATAATTGCAAACATATGAGTAACAAAAGCTTATATTGACAGTTAGAATGAGTTAATGCAGCAAGTCAATATTTGCAGTGTTGACCCTTCTTCTTCAGAACCTCTGCAATTCTCCCTGGCATGCTCTCAATCAACTTCTGGACCAAATCCTGACTGATAGCAGTCCATTCTTGCGCAATCAATGCTTTCCCTTTTCCGAATTTTTAGGTTTTTGTTTGTCCACCCGTCTCTTGATGATTGATCACAAGTTCTCAATGGGATTAAGATCTGGGGAGTTTCCAGGCCATGGACCCAAAATCTCTATGTTTTGTTCCCTGAGCCATTTAGTTATCACCTTTGCTTTATGGCAAGGTGCTCCATCATGCTGGAAAAGGCATTGCTGATCGCCAAACTGCTCTTGGAGGGTTGGGAGAAGTTGCTCTTGGAGGACATTCTGGTACCATTCTTTATTCATGGCTGTGTTTTTAGGCAAGACTGTGAGAGAGCCAATTCCCTTGGCTGAGAAGCAACCCCACATATGAATGGTTTCAGGATGCTTAACAGTTGGCATGAGACAAGACTGGTGGTAGTGTAGAGCCCAGCTGCGCTTGGAATCTCATTTCCCAGAGGGATGCACCGAAGGAAACGACCACTAGAGGACCCAATATGCATACACACATCTTCACCAATCCCTAGAACCACCAGAGAGAGCCTTTTTAGTGTATATAAGGATGGTGAAGCCTCAGGAAGTAGCTTAGTTAGTCTGAGGGCTGCAGTCAGTAGTCACCTCAGAGAGCCCACAGACAGTTTAGTCACCTCAGAGAGGAGTTGAGGGTTGTTAGTTCTCTTGGAGAGGAGGGAGAGAGAACAGCAGTTGTTGAAAGAACCTGAAATCTGCAGCTCTAAGCTTAGTTCATCATGTGGAGGCTAGTACAAGTGGAAAGATAGCCACTCCAGCCTAGTCAGAACTGAGTCAACTGAGTGCAGTTCAGTGAGCAAGCGTGCCGACGCTTTGAGAGCGGTGAAGAAAGGAAAGAAGCAGTCTACCATCTGCTGGTGTGTGATAGTGCAAGGGTCGAGTAGGACGAAAGGCGAGTGGATTAAGAAGAGGTGACAGAGGTGGAAACAGCATTAATAGCTTACCTCTACTCTGATTTTTTGATGCAGGGTCCGAGCTTGCTGGATCCTTCACGCCTAGCAGGAGATACCGGAGACCCTGCGGGACTACAATTCGCTGGAGCCCATAGGTGTTGATACGTGGCTGGGTTAGGAAGACAGGAGTCTGGCAGGTACCGCCATTAGAGACTGTGTCCTTCCAATAGAAAGCCCTATACAAAGTCAGCCGGGTGCAAAGTTGAAGACAGAGTTAGGCCTCGTTTCATACAGGTCAGAGACTCACATTACAGGAGTAAGGAGGCCCTACACCTACTCAGTGGGAAGAACTGGATGTGCATCCTTCACCCTGCCAGCACCCCGGGATGTGCCTGCAATACCATCAGTAAAGGTACAGAAAGAGACTTTCGTGTGTGTGTCTGCCTTATTACTCCTGCGGCTGAACTCCCCTTCTCCGTCCTGCACCCCCACACTCCGTTTACCCTGAAGGACCCCAGCCTTGCCTGTGGAAGGGTTAACACCTTGCTGCCCAACACCAACCCTTCAGCGGACCTGTACAGCAGCGCTGGTCACACTGACCAGGAACCACAGGTGGCGTCACGAACATTTCTACAAACCTTTAATCCCTGTAAATATCCCCCTTTTCAGTGAGCGCCCAGGGCCACGGACTGAGCTGTGTTGCCATGACATCCCCATAGAAGCGAATGGGCTCGGTGCCGAGTACCCCCCAGGCCCTGGCGGGCGACTCAGTAGCGCTCACCTTGTCTTCTCCGAATGAGGCGTTTTCCTGATGTCCCAAACAATCGAAAAGGGGATTCATCAGAGAAAATAACTTTACCCCAGTCCTCAGCAGTCCACTGCCTGTACCTTTTGCAGAATATCAGTCTGTCCATGATGTTTTTTCTGGAGAGAAGTGGCTTCTTTGCTGCCCTCCTTGAGACCAGGCCTTGCTCCAAGAGTCTCCGCCTCACAATACGTGCAGATGCACTCACACCTGCCTGCTGCCATTCCTGAGCAAGCTCTGCACTGCTGGTAGCCCGATCCCGCAGCTGAAACACTTTTAAGAGACGGTCCTGGCGCTTGCTGGTCTTTCTTGGGCGCCCTGAAGCCTTTTTGGCAACAATGGAACCTCTCTCCTTGAAGTTCTTGATGATGCGATAGATTGTTGACTGAGGTGCAATCTTTCTAGCTGCGATACTCTTCCCTGTTAGGCCATTTTTGTGCATTGCAATGATGACTGCACGTGTTTCTTTAGAGATAACCATGGTTAACAGAAGAGAAACAATGATGCCAAGCACCAGCCTCCTTTTAAAGTGTCCAGTGGTGCCATTCTTACTTAATCATGACAGATTGATCTCCAGCCATGTCCTCATCAACACCCACACCTGTGTTAATGGAGCAATCACTGAAAAGAGGTTAGCTGGTCCTTTTAAGGCAGGGCTGCAATGATGTTGAAATGTGTTTTGGGGGATAAAGCTAATTTTCTAGCCAAATATTGACTTTGCAAGTAATTGCTGTTAAGCTGATCACTCTTTATAACATTCTGGAGTATATGCAAATTGCCATTAGAAAAAGTGAAGCAGTAGACTTTATAAAAATTAATATTTGTGTCATTCTCAAAACTTTTGGCCATGACTGTAATTCTCCAGTATTATCTATCTTATAGACAAGCCATTGAGAAATAAATAATAAATGAATAAAATGACAAAAAAGTGTTTATGCAAATTTCTGGACATAACCTTCTAAAATCTGTGATAAAATTTGCAATAAACGGAGCCTTAAATGGCAACTAGTAAAGAACCCAGCTCATAATCCTCAATTGTTGACATTGTTTACCATACAGACATCTCCTCCCTTACCTTGTCTATTCATCACTAGATGGTGGCCTGATTCTAACGCATCGGGTATTCTAGAATATGTATGTAGTTTATTTATGAAGATTTAAGAATATTGCAATGAATGTATGCTACTCTACTGGGCTGTATATAGAGGCTTCTGGGGTATATATAGAGGCTGCTGGGGTGTATATAGAGGCTGCTGGGGTGTATATAGAGGCTGCTGCTGGGGTGTTATATAGAGGCTGCTGGGGTTATATGTGGAGGCTGCTGCTGCTGGGTTATATGTGGAGGCTGCTACTGCTGGGTTATATGTGGAGGCTGCTACTGCTGGGTTATATGTGGAGGCTGCTACTGCTGGAGTATATGTGGAGGCTGCTACTGCTGGGGTATATGTGGAGGCAGCTACTGCTGGGGTATATGTGGAGGCTGCTGCTGCTGAGGTATATGTGGAGGCTGCTGCTGTTGGTGTATTTGTGGAGGCTGCTACTGCTGGGGTATATGTGGAGGCTGCTGCTGCTGCTGGGGTATATGTGGAGGCTGCTGCTCCTGGGGTATATGAGGAGGCTACTGCTGTGGTATATGTGGAGGCTGCTACTGCTGGAGTATAAGTGGAGGCTGCTGCTGCTGCTGGGGTATATGTGGAGGCTGCTGCTCTTGGGGTATATGTGGAGGCTGCTTCTGCTGCGGTATATAGAGGCTGCTGCTGGTGGGGTGTACGTGGAGGCTGTGCTGGGGTTTACGTGGAGGCCGCCACTAGGGGTACTTCCGCTGCGTCACCGCTGGCCTCCATGCGGCAGGAGATGACCCGCGGCTACCGTCGGGAGATCAGCGGCTAGCGCCGCTGATCTCCCAGCAATAGCGGTGGCGTGCGTGGTTCAAATTCTGCGCTAATTCGCGGCCGGACTGCGCCTGTCCCTGATTGGTCGCGTCCGGCCGGGCGAAACCAACAGCAACGCGGGATTTCCATTACAGACAGACAGAATTAGACGATTATATAGTAGATGTCCCTGGACTTGGAAATACATAATACAGACAGTATTGTATAGTTTCATTGGTATGCAGTAAGGTTTGCCCTGTTTGAAGGTTTGTCTTTCCATTCTCCCTATCTAACCCTATAACTCTGATGTAGCTCTGATGTCAGTTACCCCTCCCTTTTTCCTCATTCTTCTTTCTCAATAACTATTGTCAACCATCAAAGAAGAGCATGTGTTTGCATCTCTGGTTCAGAAAACTCTTTTTTACATACTGTATTTGTTCATAACTACAAGAATTCAGCTGGAGAATAAACCTTTTTCTGGAATCTTCATACATGCCACAAGCAGTCGAGTTCAAGCTATCTGATGACATCTCTTTAGGTGAGTAATGGTACACAGAGACAGCCATGGAGACGGTGATCAAGCGCCCTACACTTGCAGCCTAGTTATGGAATCAGAATACTATTGGCTTTACATATCTAAAAATGTGTGACAAAGGAATGGTCACTTATAAGTTAAAAAGTACAATCATTTTATTATACTCTGTCATACTCTGACCTGAAGTGAAAGTGGGAAGCAATCAATGAAGCTTTCCACAGTAATCACTTCCTCTCCTGTCAGCTGGGAGAGGATATAATTAATTCGGGGGTTTACAGCTGAGCAGGCAGCATTATCTGCACTGCTTGGCTGTAAGGAAGTAAACCCTTTGTGAAGGATTACAGCGTGGGACCTGACAGAGCGGTGGATAGGTAAGAATAATGTTGTTTCACTATTTTTTCTTTATTACAGGAGACCAAAGGCTTCGCAAGGATTACCAGTATGTTGAGTGATACTGCTCGATATCTAAAAATATCAGATCGGAATGGTATCGCCGATATCACTAAATATCGTCGATATCCGATTCCGATACCGGAAGTCCCATGTAAGTCTATGGGAACAAAATATCGCAACTAAAAAAAACCTTTATTTCCTTGTAAACACTAAATATACACACATAGAATACATATATATATATATATATATACATGTCATTGTGACATATATATACATATATGTATAGTTTATACACTTCTACATAGTAAAATATCCTCTGATTCAATTGCCGGGTAAAGCCGGCTTCTGTGAAAAGACAGAAGCACCCAACATGAAATGACACTTGGTGTACATAGGGTTAACCATGTCTTTTCATGTCGTTTACAATCTGATTTGCACAAACAATTACATCAGTCTATGTGTGCAAAATTTCACACCTGTAGGGGTTAATTAAAGGTGTAAATTCGTTGTAAAAAAAACGGACTTTTTTGCTACTAATTTACACCTTTAATTAACCCCTACAGGTGTGAAATTTTGCACACATAGACTGATGTAATTGTTTGTGCAAATCAGATAGCAAAGGACATTAAAAGACATGGTTAACCCTATGTACACCAAGTGTCATTTCATGTCAGGTTCTGCATTTTCACAAAAGCCGTCAATTGAATTAGCCGCTATTATACTATGTAGAAGTGTATGAACTATAAATATAAATATATATATATATATATATATATATATATATATATATGTGTCACAAATTCAATGACATGTATATATATATATATATATGAGGTGTAAAATTGTTTAAAAAAAATGCGTGGGCTCCCGCCCTATTTTCGCAACCAGACAGACAAAGCCAGCGAATGGGGGCAGATAATAATAGCCCAGAGAGGGACCATTATTTTTGGCCCCCCTGGCTACTAACATCTGCCCCCAGACACCCCAGAAAAGACAAATCTATAATTAGATTCGCCCTTTCTGGCACTTTGCCCGTCTATTCCCATTGCCCTGTAGCGGTGGCGAATGGGTTAATATGGGGTTAAAGCCACATTGCAATTGAAAGGTGACCTTAAGCCAGGTTAATAATTGAGAGCTGTCAATTAGACAACTATCAATTATTAATCCTATTGCATGAAATAAAAATAAAACACACACACTTTAATTAAAAATCATTTTAATGAAATAAAGACACATGTTTTTGACCATCTTTTATTTGACTGCAAAAACCATTTCCTGTAATAAAAATAAAATAAAAAAGCAAAATTATTCTTACCTATCCCATGCACAGTCAGGTCCCACGCTGTAATCCTTCAGGAAGGGTTAATGTTTACTGCAGGGACCGCAGCTAATGCTGCAGCCTCACAGTAAACCCCAAATGAATGAGTTCCTCTCCTGGCTGACAGGAGAGGAAGTGGAAAGCTTAATTGATTGCTTTCCACTTTCACTTCAGGTCAGCCAGGGACACAATCAGTGACGTCAGAGAGAATTGATTAACAAAAATAGGGGTTCCCTTCGAATAAAAAATGGCGTCGGGTCCCCCCTATTTTTGTTAACCAGCCAGATGAAGCAGACCGCTGAGGCCTGGATTTTCAGGCTGTTAAGGAGCCAAGATCCATGGACCTTGCCAGCCTGATAATACCAGGCCACAGCAGTCTGCATATCTTGGCTGATTAACAAAAATAGGGGATCCCTCGAAAAAAATTGGCGTGGGGTCCCCCTTATTTTTGTTAACCAGCCAGATGAAGCAGACCGCTGAGGCCTGGATTTTCAGGCTGTTAAGGAGCCAAGATCCATGGACCTTGCCAGCCTGATAATACCAGGCCACAGCAGTCTGCATATCTTGGCTGATTAACAAAAATAGGGGATCCCCTCGAAAAAAATTGGCGTGGGGTCCCCCTATTTTTGTTAACCAGCCAGATGAAGCAGACGCTGAGGCCTGGATTTTCAGGCTGTTAAGGAGCCAAGATCCATGGACCTTGCCAGCCTGATAATACCAGGCCACAGCAGTCTGCATATCTTGGCTGATTAACAAAAATAGGGGATCCCCTCGAAAAAAATTGGAGTGGGGTCCCCCCTATTTTTGTTAACCAGCCAGATGAAGCAGACCGCTGAGGCCTGGTTTTTCAGGCTGGTAAGGATCCAATATCCATGGACCTTGCAAGCCTGATAATACCAGGCCACAGCAGTCTGCTTAGCTTGGCTGGTTAACAAAAATAGGGGATCCCCTCGAAAAAAAAAAACGGCGTAGGGGTCCCCTATTTTTGTTAACCAGCCAAGTAAAATGCAGACTGCTGCGGCCTGGTATTAAAAGACTGTCAAGGCCCATGGATTTTGGCCCTCAACAGCCTGATAATACCAGGCTACAGCAGCCCCACATTTGGCGCATCAAAAGATGTGCCAATTGTGGCACTTTACCCGGCTCTTCCCACTGCCCTGTAGCGGTGGCAAGTGGGGTAATAAGGGGTTAATGTCACCGTTGATTGCACGGCGACAATAAGCCCGGTTAATAATGGAGAGGTGTCAATAAGACACCGATCCATTATTAATCCCAAAGTTATTAAATGTATAAAAAAAAGACAAAGCAAGAAAAAAGTCTTTTAATGAAATAAAAGAGACAACACAGTTTTCATTAATTTTATTATACACTCATTCCTGCGACGCCATCGATCTCCTGTAAAAAAAGAAAAAAACAAACCAACAGTATACCACCTGTCCGACGCAGTCCATAGTAACGACAGTCCCACGACGATCCAGCTCTGCTACATCGCAATGACAGGCAGAGCCTGTCATCGCAACGCAGCACAGCTGATTACCTGCTTCCCCGGCGGTGACGTCATCGGACTGACTGCTTTACGGCCGGGATTACCCAGCAGTCACTCTAGTTATCGCGAGAAACTGCATGTGACCGCCGGGGAAAGATGATGGCGGCCATGAAGCAGTCCAGCCCGTGACCGCCGGAGATCTTCTGCCAGGTAAGTGCCGCTGACTCCTGACAGACCCGACCGACGGACACTGACAGTGACAGTGACAATCCCGATTCCGGTATCCGATAAGACGAAAATATCGGAACTAAGTATCGAAAGGCCGATAGAGCTAATATCGGCCGATACCCGATACTTGCGGTATCGTATCGCTCAACACTAATTACCAGTTAAATAAACGATGGTCAAAAAAATGTGTGTTTATTTCATTAAAATGATTTACTCTTCATGTGTTTTGTGTTTTTTTATTTCCTTCAATAGGATTAATAATTGAGAGTTGTCAAATTGACAACTCTCAATTATTAACCTGGCTTAAAGTCACCTTTCAATAGCAAGGTGGCTTTAAACCATTATTAACCCATTCGCACCGCTACAGGGCAATGGGAATAGACCGGCAAAGTGCCCCAGGGGGGGTACAAAATAAATGCACCCTCCCTCAGCTATTATTATCTGCCCCCACTCGCTTGCTTTGTCTGTCTGGTTTAGAAAATAGCGCGGGAGTCCACACATTTTTTTTCAACAAATTTACACCTTTAATTAACCCCTACATGTATGAAATTTTGCACACATACACTCATGTAATTGTTAGTGAAAACCATATATCAAACTACATGAAATGACATGATTAACTGTATGTAAACCATGTGTCATTTCATGTCGGGTGGTTCTGTAATTTCACAATAGCCGGCAATTGAATCAGCGGCTATTTTACTATGTAGAAGTTTATGAACTATAAATATATGTATATATACATGTCTCAATGACATGTATATATACATATATGTATTCTATGTGTATATATCTAGTGTTTACAAGGAAATAAAGGGTTTATTTTAATTACGATATTTCTGTCCATTGACTTGCATTGGTTTCCGGTATCGGAATCGGCGATACCCGATACTTTTTGGGTATCGGTCCGATCTAATCCGATCGATACTTTTTGATATCGGGAAGTATCGCTCAACACTATCTGTGAGTAATGTGGTGATTTGTTTGGTGTTGTATGAGAAATGCTGATATATTGCGCTCAGCCAAGCTCTTCTCTATGGGCTTCTTCTGTAGACTTGGGACAGATTATCTTCCATCTGTCTTCCTTGTAACTGCCTTGGACCTACGTGGGTCTATGTGGAGGCTGCTTCTGCTTTTAATTCACAACGTAGCTTTTGTTGAATGACAATTTTACACACAGACTGGTTTCGGGTATTACGACTGCAGACACATAATGCTTTTTGCAGTTTTAATTAAAAAATGCTGTTAATGGGAAAATAGCGTACTTAGAAAGTGTGAAATATGAATCTGTGTGCTGGAAGGGAGCCGTGCAACATCGATTCTGCCTTTTTATGACTTTATGTTCTAATTATTTTACTGCTAATGAGAGAGGGCAACATCTGGGACGTTGAAAAAGTTGCCTTAAAAGTTAAAAACTAGAAATGATGAGGGTGAAAAAAAAACTTAACAGTGTTAACTGTTTTTTTTTGGTAAGGGATTTATGTCCATGCAGAAAAGAAAAAAATGTAAAGTGGGCACCACGGGCAGAAATAGGGCCCACGTCTGACAATAATCTGCTCATTGGGTTCCAGTGATTTTGTCGTCAGGGTCCAATTCGGGTGATAGAGATCCCCTATTTACCACTAAGATACAATTATTGCTATTCAACATAGCAGTTAAAGGGTTAAACTACTACGTCCAAGCACAGCAGTTGCCAACGAGCGTCTGCTGTGCAAAGCACTCGGCTCTTCAGCCCACTCCATACAGAACCTTTCAACTTCTACTGTACATAAACAGTGGATGCCAAGAGAAGTAGTTAGACTCCAGTCGAAGGGCAAAAAAAATCAGCGCCGAGACCCTCTGACAAGATGTGTATCGGTCATGTGGTCTGCAGCCATTGTTGGCATGCCATATCTGGCACTAATTAACTAACCCACTAACAGGTCATGTTTTCAGGATTTCCTTAGTATTGCATTGCATTGATGGAATTAATGCTTAAGAGGTGATTAAATTATCTTCTGTAGCAAGGGTCTATCAGACACTTCCCTGTCTCCACTACTGTCCATCTCCTTTGCCGTGATGTGCAGTTTGTCGCCTAAACAAATTAGCTACAGCAGAGGCTGTTTCCACTTTGCTGAGGCAGTGCTTCCAGCTTCCGGTTGATGTGGATGACGTGCTCTCAGATTGCACATAGGAGATGGAGGATGAGCATGAGGGGGTACAGGAACTGATGTAGGAGGTGAAGGAAACCCTGATAGAAGTAAGGCTAGCAATCCACGGCGTTGGTAGCACATGTGCCGTGCCAGAGTTGGACTCAGCCCCGTTTTCCACAATGTTCACCCAGTGTACTGTCAGGGAAATGTAGTATTCCTGGCTACAAGCACTTGTATACGTGTTGGACGTTAAGTGAACAATCCCAGTAACCGCGTTGGTAAGGACAAGAGTGACATTCATGAACACGTGCTGGCAAGGCGGGGAAGCCACACGGGGAGGAAAAGTGGCGGCTGGGGCCAAGTACCAAGGCACCAAATTTGTACTCCTGTAGCAGTGAAATTTTGTTTTTAATTTCAAATAAAATTTCACACAAACTAAGTTGTAGAGTATGTGACAATAATCAATTTTTGAACAACATAAATTTTTACATCTGTAGCAGGACAATAGGCCAATTTTGCTCTTACTGTCTTATTTATCTAATATATAAAGCTGAATGTATGTATGTGTGTATGTATGTGGGTATGTTTGTCCGGGATTGGAATCCGCACCGTCGCACTTACGGGCATGAAATTTTGCACGCCCGCACGTCTCGACCCCGAAAGAGTCCTAGGCTATGTTTTGAATCGAAATTTTAACCCCGCGCATTCCAAATCGCCAAACAATTTTGGCCCTATCTACATAATGGGGAGAAAGCTGAATGCTTGTGTGTATGTCCGGCATAGGAATCTGCACTTACGGGCATGAAATTTTGCACACCCGCACGTCTCGACCCCGGGAGCGTTATAGGCTAGGTTTTGAGTAGAATTTTAACCGCGCATTCAATCGGCAAATAAATTTTGGCTCGGGATAGGAATCTGCACCGTTGTACTTACGGGCATGAAATTTTGCATGCCCGCACATCTCAACCCCAGGAGCTCATAGGCTATGTGTTGAATGGAAATTTTAACCCCGCACGTTCCAAATCGCCAAACAATTTTGGCCCTATCTACATAATGGGGAGAAAGCTGAATGCTTGTGTGTATGTCCGGCATAGGAATCTGCATTTACGGGCATGAAATTTTGCACACCCGCATGTCTCGACCCCGGGAGCGTCATAGGCTAGGTTTTTAGTCGAAATTTTAACCCCGCGCATTCCAAATCGGCAAATAATTTTGGCCGGGATAGGAATCTGCACCGTTGTACTTACGGGCATGAAATTTTGCACGCCCGCACATCTCAACCCCAGGAGCATTATAGGCTATGTGTTGAATGGAAATTTTAACCCCCGCACGTTCCAAATCGCCAAACAATTTTGGCCCTATCTACATAATGGGGAGAAAGCTGAATGCTTGTGTGTATGTCCGGCATAGGAATCTGCATTTACGGGCATGAAATTTTGCACACCCGCACGTCTCGACCCCGGGAGCGTCATAGGCTAGGTTTTTAGTCGAAATTTTAACCCCGCGCATTCCAAATCGGCAAATAATTTTGGCCCGGGATAGGAATCTGCACCGTTGTACTTACGGGCATGAAATTTTGCATGCCCGCACATCTCAACCCCAGGAGCATCATAGGCTATGTGTTGAATGGAAATTTTAACCCCCGCACGTTCCAAATCGCCAAACAATTTTGGCCCTATCTACATAATGGGGAGAAAGCTGAATGCTTGTGTGTATGTCCGGCATAGGAATCTGCATTTACGGGCATGAAATTTTGCACACCCGCACGTCTCGACCCCGGGAGCGTCATAGGCTAGGTTTTGAGTCGAAATTTTAACCCCGCGCATTCCAAATCGGCAAATAATTTTGGCCCGGGATAGGAATCTGCACCGTTGTACTTACGGGCATGAAATTTTGCATGCCCGCACATCTCAACCCCAGGAGCATCATAGGCTATGTGTTGAATGGAAATTTTAACCCCCGCACGTTCCAAATCGCCAAACTATTTTGGCCCTATCTACATAATGGGGAGAAAGCTGAATACTTGTATATAGATATAATCATTACAATTTGTTATAACTAACCGTAGTTAGGTACTATGCCCGGGCAGCGCCGGGCTCTTCAGCTAGTATATTTATATAACCCATATCTCGTAAAACTGTATAGATGACAATGTAGTACATTTTTTCACCTCCCACCAAAAAATCTGGTCCCGTGTAGCTGCTATTTATTTTGCAATGGACTGTGAAGCCCTCAGTCCTGCCTAGAGTCTTTATTCTACCACTCTCCCTGCAGCTGTCGTTATGCTAAAATCACAATGTATCTCATACAAACAGCAAAGCACTGAATTAGCCCTTAGAAGAACTGTTAGTTTGATGGTTCCGCATCAGCACCAGTTCAATACTGAGCACCCAGAAACTCGAGTTATATCCCAGTATCACTAAGAACACTCGCTCATCCCAGTCATTAACATCAGATTGGTAAGGAGATGACACTCGGCATTGCTATCACTCAGATAATAGCCAGAAATTGAGCCTGAAGTTTACAATACATGAGGCCAAAACAATACACTGTATAGTGGCCATTCTTGGGTGCTGCAAATGACCTCCCATTTGCAGTGAATGTAAACTAAGCTGCAGTACCTGAGAATGGGCACTACATAGTCCTTAGTGTTGTAGACTAGTAGCTCCTACATTGTGTACTTCTGGCAGCTACAAATTAGATATCTGCTGATTATCAGCACCACTGGGCATCGGACTTCCATTAGTCAAATATTGATGACCTATACTAGTGATAGGTCATTGAAAAAAGTCCTGGACAAGCCCTTTAACTCCCAGTCCTACACTATATCATGACTTGTCTTGTGCATCATGGGTCACATTGCAGACATACAGCGGAATATGTAGTTGGTGCAAAATGCATCTGGAAGATGGAGAGAACTTTGGAACAGTCATCATGGGGCACAACTGAGTAATATGTCACCTTTTCCGACTTGGAAATGAACGTGGACAATCATACCAACCTAAGGTCAGGGATTTAATTGGAGATAGACAGATGGTAAGATATATGGGTAGGTAGAAAGATTAGGGCTTCATTTACTGAGACAAAAGGGTCAATGTCTCGGCCTTATGTACCATCGTCTAGGCAAATCAAATTGACTTGTTGGTGCTACACTATGAGATACAGCAAATACCCTTGTTTTCCCCTTTAGCTATTCCCCTGTATAAATAGAAGATGATAGATGTGGGGTGAATTTTTCATTTGACACCCCTCACTGTTTATGTTTTGTAGTCAATTACCAAGGCCAGAATTCAGAAGGGTGATTTCTTTCCTTCCATCCGCTCTACAAATAAGACTACAATGTGATACTCCAAAGTTTTTCACGGAATTCACTTTACTTGCTCTTTACAATTATTATACGGCTTTAAGTGGACAAGTTAAAAGCGTTGTTAGCAGTAAAACTACCTGTGTATTCCGTGTAACAGGTCTGAAATATATATGGTGCATTAAACCCTTTGAAGTGGCGCTGAAGTACAATGTTCCAGAGTTAAATGGCATCCACTTTATCCATCTAGTGAAGGAGGCTTTTAGGATAAGTCACACAACGGGCTAGTGCGGAGGACTACGTGAGAGGCTTTTAATTCTCATTCCGAGCTCAAACAGAAAATCTGGGTCCTTTTCACTTACTGGTATTCAATTAAAAGCACATTCCAGTGAATCTCTATTACTTAATGCTTCAGGCTTTAATGAAAGCAGAGACAGGCAAGAGAATCGCTACATGTATAAAGCACCACTGCTCTCTATTTTCTTGCCCTCACTACATATTGATATTTTCCTATGTGGAACATTATGAATTTTCTGAAATAATGAATTTCACACATTTATGCTAAAAAAAAACAAACCAATGCATTAACCTTTTCCCTTTTTGCTTCATGTTGTCAAAGTGTTTCCATTAATAAGAATATGTGAGAGTACTGAATAATCAGTTTCCGAGCATTTTTGTTTACCTAATTTGTATATTCCTATTAAATTCAATGCGGCAAGCCAGCTTAGGAAAAGAGGTGCTGGCGTGTAGCTAAGGGCGCCCTTATTCCCCTGGTGTTGGTTGCAGAGACCAACACACCACCTCTCTACTTCAGCCAGGGTATTTAAATATCCTGGGTAGTGTTGAGCGATATTGCTCGATATCTAAAAATATCGTATCGAAATTGTATCGCCGATATCACTAAATATCGTCGATATCCGATTCCGATTGCGGAAGTCCAATGTAAGTCTATGGGAACAAAATATCGAAATTAAAAAAAAACATTCTTGCCTTGTTGGTTAATTGTACATGAAGGAAAACAACAAAGACTAATGTAGAATGTATTGGGGGAGGTTGAGGAGACAATAAAGGCATACATGTTTAACCCAATGCATTGGAATAGCATTAATATATATTTTTTTGGAAATACGTTTGGATTGACTAACAAATTGACAATGTTGTTAACCTTTTTTCTATTTTGGCAAATATGTATGTTTCACAACTTCCATGCTCTTCACCTTTTTAACTTTTGCCAGTGCCACACTTTCTCCTTCATAATCTTCAGCAGCAGCATCATCTTTCTCATCAAATTATTCTTCATCTTCACCTTCTTAATCTTCTTCTTAAACTTCTTGCTATTCATGTTTTTGTTTACATTACTCATATTGTTATTATTAAACTAATTAATCTTCTTCATATTCAAATTCTTCATCTTCTTCCTCTTCATCTTCTTCATCATATTCTTATTTGTGACAGAGATTCCTGTACTTGTAATCTGTAAAAGTATGAATTGTTCATCCTTCCGTTCTTGCTGTCACACAAAGATTTAAATTACAACAGTATTTGTCCGTGTTCAGTTTAGCCTGCAGCAGCAGCAGGCATTTTCCAGGGGCACCACGAGGAGGAACGGACTCACCCCCATACACTGCTTAGTCTTCTTCTGCTTAGAATTTAGAGCATATATTTTGCTCTTCATTTTGGTCTTATACTTCATGTTCTTCTGTTTTTTGATCTTTTGCTTATTGTTCTTCTGTCTCTTGTTCTGTATCTTGTAGTTTGTCTTAACCTTCTTTGTCCTGTTGGTGATCTTCTTCTGGGTAATCTTTTATTTTTTCTTTGTGATGGTGTTCAGGCTGGTTGGCTTCATGCTCGTCGTCCTTGTTGTCGTCATCTTCTTCTGGGTGGTCTTTAATGTCGTCTAATTTCCGAGAAACAGCTGACGTTACTGGAACCCTGACGGGTATCAGATGGAGCAAGAGACAATGGAAGTAACGAGGACCAGCTGACTGTGCTGGACCCGGACGATTAGCAGAAGGAAAAGAGGCAATGTCACAACCGAGTACCAGCTGACGTTACTGTGACACGGATACGGAGATGGAGGGCAACCTAGGCACAAAGGCACTGGGGAGAACCACTTGACGGTACTGGACCCCGGACGGGTAGCAGAAGGAAAAGAGGCAATGTCACAACCGAGTACCAGCTGACGTTACTGTGACACGGTTACTAAGCAGGAGGTACCTGTGCTCCAAAGCACTACCAAGGACCAGCAGACGTTGCTGGAACTCGGATACGGAGATGGAGGCACCTAGGCCAAAGGCACTGGGGAGAACCACTTGACGGTACTGGACCCCGGACGGGTAGCAGAAGGAAAAGAGGCAATGTCACAACCGAGTACCAGCTGACGTTACTGTGACACGGTTACTAAGCAGGAGGTACCTGTGCTCCAAAGCACTACCAAGGACCAGCAGACGTTGCTGGAACTCGGATACGGAGATGGAGGCACCTAGGCCAAAGGCACTGGGGAGAACCACTTGACGGTACTGGACCCCGGACGGGTAGCAGAAGGAAAAGAGGCAATGTCACAACCGAGTACCAGCTGACGTTACTGTGACACGGTTACTAAGCAGGAGGTACCTGTGCTCCAAAGCACTACCAAGGACCAGCAGACGTTGCTGGAACTCGGATACGGAGATGGAGGCACCTAGGCCAAAGGCACTGGGGAGAACCACTTGACGGTACTGGACCCCGGACGGGTAGCAGAAGGAAAAGAGGCAATGTCACAACCGAGTACCAGCTGACGTTACTGTGACACGGTTACTAAGCAGGAGGTACCTGTGCTCCAAAGCACTACCAAGGACCAGCAGACGTTGCTGGAACTCGGATACGGAGATGGAGGCACCTAGGCCAAAGGCACTGGGGAGAACCACTTGACGGTACTGGACCCGGACGGGTAGAAGAACGCACCTATGAAAATGTAAGTTGACGGACGCAAGCCGTCCGCAGTTAACGAATCACACAGTCCTACAGTGGGTGCTTATCCTATTGTCACAATGGAAACCGCCTTTATTTACATATCCCACAGCACACATAGGAATCACCTAAACTGCAGGCACCATAGAGTCGGCTAACCCGAATGCAACACGACAGCACAACTTATTGGAGGATAATTGACGTTCACACTGCCAGGAAACAGCTGTCGTGCTGTAACCAGGCTGGCCAGGAGTCAGTACCCCTGCCAATTACTTACGAGCAACAAATGGCGGTGTTGTAGCCCAGGGAGTAGAGTTCAGGTGGTAGAAAGATGAACATAACAGGAGACATGGAAAACGTTGCCAAACAGTTATTTAATCTGAAAACGGACAGGCAAATTCAGGTGAGATCCATGCCTTGTTCATTTTCAGAAAAGTAAGCCGGTCTACATTCTCTGAGGATAGTCGCATGCGACGGTCTGTTACTACACCACCTGCAGCACTAAAGACACGCTCAGATAATACACTGGCAGCAGGGCAAGCCAGCACCTCCAATGTATACTGGCTAAGCTCTGGCCATGTATCCAACTTAGAGACCCAAAATTTGAAAGGGGAAGAGGCATCTGGGAGTACACTTAGAGGGAAAGCCAAGTAGTCTGTCACCATCTTACGGAAACGTTTCTTCCTGGTGACTGGAGCCGTCTCGGATGGTGTAGACCTTGCTGGCGCTGTCACAAAACTTTGCCACATTTGTAACATACAGTTCTTGCCCTGTGCAGAGGCGCTGCTTCTGATCCCTCTTGTTGTAGATGTGTCTACACTGCCTGGACGCACAGAGCTGCTTTGTAAAGCAGTAGCAGCAGCAGCACCTCTCTCAGCTGGAATGTACAACAGTATGGATTGCACCAGTGTGTCTTGGTACTCCTGCATTTTACGGTCCCGGTTCACCGGTGTGATGAGGGTTTGTAAGTTGTCCCGGTAGCGAGGGTCTAGGAGGGTGTACACCCAATAATCTGACGTGCTGAGAATGTGGGCAATGCGGCGGTCGTTTCTCAGGCACTGAAGCATGAAATCAACCATGTGCTGCAGACTCCCAACTGGCCAACAAAGGCTGTCCTCTGGAAGAGGCGTCATCTCTGTCTCCTCTGCATCACCCCACCCTCGCTCTACATACTGACTAGAGCGTTGTGTACCTCCCTCTGTAGGGATTTCTTCCTCCTCCATTGACTCCTCCTCCTCCTCATCCTCCTCACAAAGTGAGCCCTGCCCAGCCCTTTGTGAGGAACCACGTTGCGCTGACTGTCCTGAAGGTAATTGAATTTGTGACTCCTCATCCTCCACCTCTTTCAAAACCTCTTCCTTTAATGCTTTCAGTGATTTCTGAAGCAGGCAGATAAGGGGTACAGTCATGCTGACTAGTGCATCATCTGCACTCGCCATCCGCGTTGAGACATCAAACGCACGCAAAACGTCGCAGATGTCGTTCATAGAGGCCCACTCAGTAGTGGTGAAGTGTGAATGGCGCAAATTGCGAGTTGATTGCGCCTGTTGCAGCTGATACTCCATTACTGCTGGCTGCTGCTCACACAACCGCTCCAACATATGTAACGTGGAATTCCACCTGGTGGGTACGTCACATATGATGCGATGTTCAGGAAGGCGAAATCTGACTTGCAGAGCTGCAATGCGCGATCTGGCCATGCTGGAACGTCGCAAGTGAGCGCACTCTAGGCGGACCTTGTGCAGCAGTGCATCAAGATCCGGATAGTCCCTCAAAAAACTCTGCACGACCAAGTTGAGCACATGTGCCAGACATGGTATGTGAGTGAGGTTGCCAAGGCCCAGAGCTGCCACCAGATTTCGGCCATTGTCACACACTACCAAGCCTGGCTAGAGATTAGCTGACAAAAACCACACATCGCTCTCCTGCTTGATGGTATCCCAGAGCTCCTGCGCTGTGTGGCTTCGATTCCCCATGGGAATTAATTTCAGTACTGCCTGTTGACGTTTGGCCACGGCTGTGCTCATGTGTAGCCCAGCTACACAGGCACACATGAAAATCCAGGAGAGTGCACAGGAAAGTAACAGCAATGCTTGATATTCATTCACTGTCACTCACTCTTTCAGACACACCCATCTGAGATATAGGAGGGAGTGACACGTGGCTTAGGGGTAGTCAGTCAGCCAACCTAGGAGGGAGAGTAGTGGAATCTGGCTCCTGTCTTTGTACGGATCAGCTCAGTGTCAGTCCAAGTGGGACTTAGAGGATACTGAGGGCTACTCAGCGAGTCCTAGAGAAAGCTGACCTCGCCATTGAAAGTCACAAGTGCTTATGTTAAAAGCGGGAAGCAGGGCGAAGGGCACAGTGGAGAAGTTAGAGAAGTGCTACGGGTATTGGATTGCCTGCACTAAATTGCCGGACACCGGGGTCCGAAGCGTTGCTACTGTTTCAGGCATAGTAACAAGAAAACCGGAGGCATCTGGACTATAGGTCGCAGAGAGCAGCCCTAAGTGTCAATACGTAACCGGAGTCAGGTGGAACAGGGACTTTGAGTCATTGCACGACAAAAGTAAGGACTTAGTTTCATCACTTAGAAGGCTCCACCACAACATTGGCCGGGCAGTACAGCTATTGAGAAAGCTGGAGATTCAGAGTTAACTTCGCTTCAGGCAAGTTGGACTCACATGTACATTGAAGTTAAGGAGGCCTCTAACCTGCTCAGCTGTTACCGGAATGTGCACTCTCCACCCCGACCAGCTCCCCGGGATCTGCTTGAACCATCATCAGTAAAAGGTATGAAAAGGAGCTACCTTGTGTGCGACTGAATTCTTACTATATCCTGCATCATCATCCTCATAGACTTCCAGGGACTTGTCTCACCTGTGGGAGACTTACTACCAAGCTGCCCCATAACATCCCCTGTGAAAGTCCTTAGAGCAGCGCTGGTACAATTTACCAGAAACCGCAGGTGGCGTCACGAACTACCTATCCTAAATATCCCCTGTAAATATTCCCCATCGCATTGACTGCCAGGGCCACGGACCGAGCCACCGCTACCAGTGACAACTCCCATAGATTTCCATGGGCTCGGCTCCGAGTAACCCATAGCCCTGGTATCCACAATTGTGGGGCGAGTCAATTCAACTTGGCGTCACGAACAGGATCCGAAAGCTTGCAATTGTGAGTCCTGTGTGCCTATATTGAACTGTTTGATGAAAAAGATTGTTTGCTGCATTTGGCGCCAAATACCGCCATTTTACCGCCAAGTTGGCGCCCTGAGGCGCTGGTGAAGAAGGTGGGCGTGCACTAGTGGGCGTGTGCCCCCCTGTGGCGCTAAAGTTATGGCCGCCCTCTCCAAGGCCTACTACAATGTGCGGTCCAGCCCCACTGCAAAAGAAATACGCCTCCTCTTCATCCTCTATGCGAAGAGGAGGAGACGCAAATCCCGCCTCCACGGAAAGGACCAGAATGTTCCTGTTGGATACCACAGTCTGGCCTGGAACGAGATGGCAGAAGGACAGCAGAATCAGTGCGGTGGAGCAGAGGCGTGCAAACCCTGCCCGCCGAAGGATTTACTGTCAGGGCCGGAGCTGTCCCCAGATCGGGACACCGACCCCACTCTGCAAGAGCTGCAAAAGGAGAATGCAGAGCTCCGCAAAATGATCCAGCGTCATGCCGACCTGGAGGCGACTGAGAAACGTTGGCGTACCCAGACACAGCGGCTGCTGTGGGACGCAATGTTCTCCCCCACGGACCTAACACCGTCGCTAGACTTACCCAAGTCCCTGATGAAGAAGGCTGAAGGACGACCGGAGGCGACCACCGAAAGTGCTGTACCTGATCCCACCGATGGAGCGGTGGAGGCGAAGGAGGCTGAGGAGGTCCTGCCCGTTCCGGAGTGCCAGCCCGGCCAGGAGGCCGCAGCGGATTACCGTTCCCCGGCGGGGACACCGGAGGGTTCCTGTCCATCGTTGCCGGAAGTCGACTGGGACGAGATGGAGCGTATTGATGACGTCACCTATGCCGTCCAGTGGGAAAGAGAGATGCAGAGTCGTGAAGAGGAGCAGCGACTACGGCAGGAGGAAGAGCGGGAGGTGCAGCGGAACCGACAACGGCAGTATGAGCAGTTGGTCGCTGACAAGGAGATGGTCCGCAACGACAAAGGTACCCGAAGGGAACCGCGGCGGCAGGGGTGCGTGGTAGAATTCCAGCTCCGCAAGGGCTGGGGTTTCATCCGGGAACCGGGACTCTATCCTGGGGTATTTGTGAGCCGCCGGGACGTAGAGTCCCACCTGCCCATCGGTCATCCGGGAAGGGACCTAGTAAACGGGGACATAGTGAGCTATACACGGCACTGGGGTTTAAAGGGCTGGTATGCCCTCAATGTGTCCATCGTCAGTGACCCCGTCCCCGACGCCAGTAACGTCAACACTACCGGAGCGTCCCCGTCTCGAGCGCCCACAGCACCAGGCCGTACTCCAGCATCGCCCCCTGCAGGCCCATCGCAATCTATGTCGCAATCGGCATCGCCTCCTGCTTACTCAACGCAAACCAAGTCACAATCTGTACGGCAGCCCAGGTCTCAGCCAGCGCTGCCGCCTAAACCGCAAACTGCGACCAAATTAGTATCGCAAAATGTTGTGGCACCTGAAGCGACGCAATCGGCGTCTCACAAGGAGGAAGCACCCGGCGTGCCCCTAGCGGTTCGCACAAGGACTGTAGCGACCCAGACATTGATAGCAGGTCACGACCTGTTTGTAATGCGCTCTAAGGAGCATCGCGTGGTTCCAGCCCCCGGGGTGGAAGACGTAATTGAAAGCAAGAAAAGTGAAGACCGGTAGGACCCAGACAGGGGTTTACCGCATTCTAGTAACTGTAGAAAGTTTTGAAAGAAAAATTGCATTTTTGCACTTTAAGTATTGTATACTGATGTTTTACATATTTGGAATAGAATACCCGGCTGGGTAAAGAGAGTTAAAGAATTTAGAAAGTTAAATAATGTATTGATTGTATAGTTTACATATAGAATACCCTGGTTGGGTAAAACAAGTAAGTGAATATTTGAAGTATA
>JARQOD010011557.1:0-22995 GCA_033576555.1 Oophaga sylvatica
GTCCCCGGCAACCTGGGGGGGAAAATACCCTCATAGACCAATCTTAACCCCTGATTCCCAGTCCTCAAATCCTCCAGTACCGCTTTAACCACCAGAGGGGCCTCTCTCAAACTCACCAAACCCTTCAAAACACCCCGGGCCCCCATGAAAAAGGCGTGAACTGTACCCTGACTCCCGGGCTTCTGTGGGCCCGGCAAGGCTTGAAACTGTTACCCCCTCTACATTTCACCCCGGGTCAAGGGCGATGCGCAGACTCGAGACTAACCTCTTGTCAGGAGCGCTCATCTATGTCTACAGAACATGCTGGCCCCATACCCTAACCGTATTTGGCGCCATCATTTTGATCGGGATTTTTCCAGTCAGAGTGTCTGAACCGGAAAATTTTATATAAAAAAGACTTTTTTTTGCCCCCCTTTCCCCGTTTTTCCCCCTAAGCTGCATCCCCTTTATTTTACTACCCGCATTACTCCTGTTTAACTACTTCCCGTGGTAGTATCTCCCTTTAAAAAAGTAAAATTTTTACCCTTCTCTCCCCTGTCCATTACTGCATCCCGCAATCACTCACGCTTGGCGTATGGGCAGTCCAACATATGGGGGGGCAGACCAAGCAGTTGGGGGCGCCCCGAGGGCCAGATTATCCCTGGGGGCGATGTTTAATAACCTCCCGAAAATTTTCTGGAAACAAAAACTCCATTTGGGACTGGAGTGAAAAGGGTCAGGGGTATGATGAGAATGCACCCTGACAATAGAGAAAGAAAAAAAACCCGCTCACAGATGAAGTCCAAAAAAGGTGATTTTTTTTTAAAGGACATGAGCAAAGTTTAAAAATTTTTTGTTCACAAAAAAAAAAATAAGGCAAGCCCTGCAGTGGAGGCAGAGGAGGGCCATGATGGGGCCCCCGATGGGAGGCGGGAGTTCTGTGGGCCCCCCCCCCTAAAAAAGGGGCACTTTTGCAAGGGCTGAAAATACTGGAGGGAAAAGCCGGAACCCCAAAGTAGGGGAAATTGTCAGGTTATTTAGCAGTGTCCCAAAAGGGGGGGGGGACCATGATCATTACATGAATGTGCTGCAAAAAATTTCCCCTGCTGCAATTACCCAAGCGAGCGGCGTAGGTCAGGGCCCCCTGATATGTTTGCAGACCAATTTGGGGCAGGCTTGAGAGATTGGGGTTTTGAAACAGGCTTAGGGAGCACTTGCGGGTAAAGCCAGCTGACCTTTTTAAAGTGGGGGTGAGGCGCGACGTGGCAAGAGGGGGGGTACGGGGCCTGGGAGAGTGTCATGGTATTGGACATGGTTAATTTCCCGTCCCTTCAGGGTTAAATTTTGCTGGCCTCCTTTGGTTGGGGGGGATTTTTACCCCGCCCGGGGAGATTCCTGTCAGCATACTTTGTTGTGACGTGTATTTGACCCCCCTGGTTTGGTGTATACTGCTCGCTTGTTGACTCTGTGTATGCCCGGGTCCCTTTGCTCCCTTCTTTGTCTCACGTTTTTTCTTTTGTCTTCTCCGGTTTGACCCCGGCTTGGCTATCGATACCCTTTACATTTTTTGTCCTATGTCGTCTATTGCCCCCTTGGTTTACTGATCTATTGTACTCCTGACTATCCGTTCGTCTAACCCTTTGGATGTGTGCTATCTTGGCCTGATCTCGGCCTTCCGGTTTTTGTCCTGTCTTTCCCCCTTGGTACTTATCTGTAGTTACCCGCTAGGATTTTTCCCTGCGTTCCTAATCTTGGAGCTTAGGCCACCCCCCACAGTATGTGCTGCGGGCCCCCGTTAGTCGCAGTACCCACTTTCATTTGCGCCTTGAGAGACGGTTTTGGGCCCGCCCGCCCCTTGGCTGTCCCTGAAGGAGGGCCTGTTCCACAGAAAAAACACGCTTCCCCGCTGCAGCTCTGCTTCAGGGATCTTGGGGCACTTGGTTTACTTTGGACCGTGCATGGCTCAGTGAGCATGTCATGCGGTGTCCTTGACATTAAAAGTACCATTACAGTCTTTCCCTGGTGGGGGGGTGTTACACATTTTGGATCCGGTACGGGCTTCACTGAACAGGTTAATGAGCTTCCCCTTATGCAAAATGTCTATGGAGCACAAAATCTGGTTCAGTCGCATCAACGGGAAAGGAGATGTAAGCAGACGCCTAAGGGGGGTCTGTTCCGTCTGGGTTCCAGGGGGGGGGCCCCCCATGAGGTATCTTTGCGGCCCCCCCCCCCGTAAAATTACCCCGACAATTTTTCTGGAGAAAAAAAAAATTTGTTTTAGGGTTTTTAAGGGGGGATGCAAGGTTTTTTTGAATTGCTCCCCGGCCTCGGGAAATTCGTTATAAGGGGGCCCGCAAGCATGGGCTTTCGCTTTTTCTTTTCCCCTTTGCTCCTGAAGTATGTCTGTGAACCTGTTCTTTGAGGCTCGGGGGCACTTTATGCAAGCCAAAGAGTGCGTCTGCTGAGGGGTGGGGAGTGTGACACAGGGGGGGAACTCTGTGAAGGTTTCTGCTCAGAGTTCAGATTTGGGGCCCGCGGAAGTATCCGGGAAGATGCCGCCCTGGGGGGGTTTGGGCCGCAGGGGGCCTATCTGACCGTCTTAGGCCTCTGGCATTACATCCTCTCCCGATACTTGGAGGACGCCATGTGCAGGCGGCCCTATGGACCGGGACTCCGTGTAGGGGAATATGCAAAAGAATCCCCTTGTCTCCAAATTGTGTTCACCCCACCCGCTCTGAGCCCCGGAGTGGGGCTGCTCAAAAGGAACGGAGAGAAGACACCGTAAAGAAACAGGGCTAACTTTTATGTGGAGCCTTGGACATTGGAAAGGGGCTTTCCTTCCCCCCTTCTTTGTAAAAACATCAGGAAAACCCCTGGTTGGCAACAATCGTGGGGTTCCCCGACTCCCCGGTACATTTTTTTTTCGTTTTCTAAAAAGGGTCCGGTTGAAATTTGGAAATTTCTGGCGGTTTGTTATGACCACCCCTTTGTTTACTGTGGTTTCCCCCATTAATCTGATTTTAGCCCAATTTTTGGCCCCTTAAAAGATAGGGACAGTCATTTTTAAAAATCCTGTTAAATTGTGGCGGGGGATTCATCCCCTCTTTCCGGGGTGGAATTTGTTTATGCTGAAAATTTTTTCTATGAAGTGGGGGTTTCCCACGTGGAAAAATTAAGTTGCTTTTTTTTTGAATAATCTGCCTGAGGATTATTTGGGTGCCCTGGCTGCAAAGCCAAATCCTCTCATTGATTGGGCAAAAGGGGGGATCACCCCGATGGGGATGTAAAAATAAAGGTCTGGTTGAACCCGTTTTTTGTCAAACCTAAAAATCTGTTTCTGTGTGTCTGCAGTTGGAGGGATTCCGGAGTTTCCCGAAAGACTTTTAAGCGATTTTTCCGAAAGTGAGGCTGGGCGCCCCACCACATGGGCCCCTTGATTGCGCCTTTTATTGTTCCCTAAAGCAAATTACCCAAGGCTCGTTTGTTTAATTTTCCCGGGCCCTGACCCAACCCATAAGAGTCATCAAAAAAAAGCCTTCGCAAGGGTTTCGGCCCTCGGTGTCCCGTGGGCAGCGGGGGTTTTTTTTTGTAAAAAAAAATATGGTGGGTTGCGCCCGTGTCCGACTTTGGGGAAAAATAAAAAATTACCGTTAAGAACCGTACCCTCTCCCTTATTCCCGTCTATGCAATCAATCACGGGGCCAAATGGTTTTTTAAGCTGTCACGAGGAGCTTTAACTTTTTAAGGTCCGGGGGGGACGAATGGGAAAACGCATTCCCGACAACTGAGGGGCTATTTGAAAACCGGTTAGCCCTTCTCTCACTAATGCCCCCCCTGTTTTTTAAAATTACAATGTTGTTTTTTCGGATTTAATTGGGGGTTATTAGTATTTTCCGGATGACATTTGATATATCAAAAAACAGTCACCCTTGCACATTTGTGCGGTTTTATGAAAATCCGGGAGAAACCCTTTGTTGCTAAGCGGGGGAATTTTTTATTTTTTATGCAAGAATGTCTTTTGGGGGTGTAATTTTTTCCGGGGGGGTTTTGCAGGATCCGGAAGGTTCAGGCCTTACAATTGGGTGCACCTATAACTGAAGGGGTTGCAACGATTTTTGGTTTCGAATATTATAGGAAAGTTCTTTAAAGGGTTTTAAACGGTAGTAAAACCTTTGCGGACCTCACTCTTAAGGGGCAGAGGAAAAAAAATTGGTCCGTGGCGAAAAAAATTTCCCTTCCTTAAATTTTAAAAAATCTTTACTTCAGCCCCTGTGTTGGTACAACCCGATTCATAAAGACCTTTTATCGTGGAGGTCGACGCTTCGGAAGGGGGGGGGGGGGCGTGTTGCCCGGGGCCCCTTACCTTGACAAATTTTAAACCGTCCCTTTTTCTCAAAAAAAGTTCTCTTGGGCCCAGAGAGAAACTTGATGTCGGAAACGGGGAAATTGTTCGGTCAAATGGCCTTTGAAAAATGGAGGCATTTTTTGGGGGGGGCCCCTCATCCATTAGGGTCATCATGTCAAAAGAACCTGGTATATCGAGTCCGCTAAGAATTCCCCCCAACAGGCCGGGGCATTTTTTTTTTTCTCGCTTTTATTTTACCCTTTCCTTCCCACCAGGGCTAAAAAAGTAAAAGGGAGATGCCTTTCCAGAAGTTTTGTTCTGGTCCCCTCCAGAACTCCCCTTTCCCCCATTCTTCAAACCCGGGGGTGGGTTTACCGAAATCTCCCTTGGTTTTAAAAGGAGAGACTGGAAGCACAACACAAGCTCCCAGGAATAAATCTAAAATTGTTTACCCGACAGCTCCCTCTCACACTCCTGCAAGAATTTAATGATTCTGTGTTAAATGCACCCCGGATTGCAGCTCCGGGGGCTTGGGTGAGGTTTTTGGTGGCCCTCTATGGGTATGAATAAAAAATTTTGTTAAATACTTGGGGGGTTGTGCCTCGCTCTAAAAGTTTCCAGGCCCGGGGGGGGGGAATTTGGTGCCTTTGCCAATTTCGGGATAAACCTGGACCCTGCCCAGGGATTTACAAAATCTTCCATCCAAGGGAAATTCCGTGGTTGGGTGGGGTTTGAAGTTTTTCTAAGCAACCCCATTTTGTGCCGTTACCCCGTTGCCGCTGCTAAAAAACCTTGGCCCCTTTTGTTTTTAAGCCTTTTTTGGTTGCATGGGTCCCTGTAAATGGGTGTCGGACAGGGGTGGCAGTTTGGGCCAGGTTTTGGAGAGCGTTCTGTAAAAAGTTGGGTCCATTATCTTCCCTTCCCTACCCCCCGGAATCCAGGACGGGCCCGGAACCACCAACAGTCTTGGACATTTTTGAGATCCCTTTGGCCCCCCAGACGGAGAGGTGTGGGGTTTTTTACCCAGGCGAATTTTGCGTTCAACTGTCGTATAAAACATTTTCTCCGGGAAAGTTCCTTTTCGGGTAAATTAGGGGTTTTTTTTCGCAGTTTGGGAATTTTCCCCGTATGGATTCTGTTGTCCTGGTGCCGAGGGGGGGTTTTCAACATTTAAAAAAATTTGGAGGGGTGCGGGGGAACATCTCCAAACCCCAGAAGAAGTAAAAACATTTTGCGGATGGGGGAGGGGGTTGGGTCCCGTGTTGCAGGGGGGAAAAGGTCTGGTTGTCCACCCGTAACTCAAAATTTAAAATACCTCTATGAAGCTGGGCCCCCCAATTTATTTGGCCCCCTACAAATTTTAGAGGTGATCTTCAGTGCTAAGGCTTCAGTTGCCCACCTCCTTCAAAATATCTAAATCTTCCACAGGGCCCCATTAAAACTGGGGGACGGTTAGAGAAGTCCCTCATCCTGGGTTTCCCCCAGTATTGGTAAGGGGGGCAATGGAGTACGAGGTGGGCGATTGTTTGTTTTGGTATGAGGAGAGCAGGCAAAAAAGGGAAAACACCAGAGCAGTTGGAATCTAGAGATTGCAGTACCCTGACTAAACCCCAACTAGGGCAGCCGTGGGGGTTCTCGTGGTCCAGACGCCTCTCACGCCTGAGAAACTAACTACACCTAAACAAAACAGGAAAAACTATTCCCCGGGGCAGAACCCCAAAAAAAATGAAAGCCCCAAAATTTAATGGCGGTTAGACAAAGGAAAAAATGAAACAGAAAGAAAAATTATGACAAAAGCTGGCCCCCAAAATATCTAAATGAAAAAGGGTAGGAGGGTACTTTCTGCAATCCCCAAAAAACCCCCAAAAGCACCAACCTTACTAAATTTTAAAATCACCCGAGACACCCGACCTTACCACCTAAATTAGTTCTTGGTGTAACAAAATCAAAAAAAAGCCCACTGAAAAAACGGGGGAAAAAGAAAAGAACAAAAATCAGTGGCTGAACTAAATGGAGGGGGAAACCCCGGAGGGGGCCCCGAAGGCCCCAAAGAAGGCAGTTTCAAAATGCAAAAATATAGCAAAAAAACAAAAGAAGCAAAGCTTTTCTGTAAGCGGAATGCAGACAGACACAGCAGGGACAAGGGAAATGGAATGAAGGATTCAGACCAAACTTTACACCGGCAAACCCCCATGGGGGGAAAAAGACTCCCTTAAAAGACCGTCAGTAAAACCGTTCCCCTCCTCACAAACTTCACTGCACCCTTTAACCACCCAAGGGGGCCTTGCCAAACTCATCTCAAACCCTTCACAACCCGTACCCCCCCCCGAGGAGGGGGCACCCGAACCCCCTTTTGAGCAACCAAGTCCCTAAAGGTGTCCGAAGCAAACACCCAAGAAATTTTCTTCCGACCAAAAAACCCCTTCCCTTTAAACCCAAAAAAAAAGGAGTTCCGTCTAAAAAAAGAATCCATATTTTCTAAACATACTCCAAATTTTCCCTCACCCCAAAAAGGGCAGGGGGCCGCAGCAGGGAACCACTGGCTCAAAAAACCCCTTCAACAAGGATTTTGGTAAACCCCTTATGGATCTTTAAAAGTCCCCCGAAAAACAACCCAAAAGAAACAGGATTAAAATCTCCATGATCTTTAAGGTCCAATGAACTAGGCCCTTAAAAATTTTGGGATGCCCCTCCAAGGAATATTTTTTGGGGGAACCAACCCAAACCCCCCCTTTAAAACCCAGGACCCCCACCTATGCCCGGGTTTGCAAAACCCCTGGGCCTTTCCTGGAGAGGACAACCTTCCCCCACCTGGTCCCAAATCTGTTGCATACGCCCAAAACAGAGTTAACACCGGACAGACGAACCTCCGCTTTTCCTGAAAAAAATCGAGGGGTTTAAACCCAGAATTTACAGAAAAAGGAGCTTTAAAGTGGCAGAGCTAGCCCTATTAATTTAAAAGCAAACTCACCAAAGGCAAAAAAAAAGGGCCCAGTCCCTGTCACAGAACAAAGCACTTTGATAGTCTCCAATGCTGGTTGTTCTCCATTTGACCTTGGGCTGAGGATGAAACGCCGAGGGAAAAAACAATTGAAACCCAATTTTTGAACAAAAAGGTCCTCCAAAAAATTGGGAAACAAATGGGGTCCTTCAAACCCAGTGTTCTCAGGAAATGCCGGGGTAACAACCCCGGTGAAGGAACAAAAGGCACCAATTAAAAGGAGGAAGGCAACTTAGGAATGGCCCCAAAATGTATCCTGGGGAAAACCCATCACAAATCACCCCGATCGGTCATTCTCTGAGAAACAGGAAGGCGGAAATGAAATCCTAGAGATATGGGTCCCTGGTCCTGGCACAGGGAAAGGTAAACAACAAAACCCCAAAAGCGAAGCAAGGCTTTGGGGCGGACAAGTCCCCGGACTGCCAAAAAATTCCCCCGAAAAACAGAGACAAGGGGGCCCCCAAAAGGACCGATAACCCCAAATCTTGGACCAAAAATTCCCGGGGTACCCCCAACGCGGAAAAATGATCTCAGCATCACCTCTTTTCCCCCGGGCCGGGACAAACAATTTCCCAAAGGCGCGCTCGGCCTATCCCCCCACCCCCCCGGCCCGTCTCAAATTGGGCGGATGGCGGAAAGAACTACACCTTTTTCAAAAAAACAGAAGGACAAAAATCGGAGAGTCCGAAAGGAAACTCCCGAGAGGGCATCCCCCTTAACATTTTTTGTGCCAAAAAAGGGAAACCACAAAATTAAAACGTGGAAAAAAAAAGGGGCCCACCTGGCCTGTCAGGTTTAAGCGCTTGGCAGTTCGAAAAACAGATTCTTATGGCCAAAAGGACCCCCACTGAGTTTGGCTCCCCCACCAATGTTTCCACTCTTCAAAAGCCCACTTCATGGCCAAAACTCCTGATTTTTCACGTCAAATTACGTTCGTAGGAAAAAATTTTTCAGAAAAAAAGGAAAAAGGGTTACTTTTAGAGGTCTCGGGATCTCTTTGGGACAAAACGGCACCTCCCCCAATTTCAAGGCACAACCTCCCCTGAAAGGGCAGAGAAAATCAGGCTGCCGAGAAAGGACAGAAAGTGAATCTCTCTTAATTTCCCTGAAAGCAAGACTGCCTCAGGAGGCCAATTCACACCCTTTAGAACCCTTTTTTTGGGCAAATCAGTTAATGGGTTTTAAAAAATAACCCCGAAAATTACCAATACATTTACGATAAAAATTGGCAAAACCCAAAAATCTTTAAAAGCCTTTAATGAAGTAGGTTGGACCCCAATCAAGTGGCCCTGAACCCTTTACCCCGGCCTTTCAATAACAGTGGGGACAAAAAAGAACCCGAAAAGAGATCTCGTACCCAAAAAGACACTTTGATCCCTTTACATACAGAGATTTTCCCCTGAAAAATTTTACGTTCGAACAGTTTCACATGAGAGTCCCGCATTGGAAAAAAACAAGATATCACCAAATAAACAACAAAATGTATCCCCAAAAACCTGAAAAGCATTCATGAAGGTGGAAACAGAAGGAGCATTAGGAGCCCAAAAGGGCATACAAGGTACCAAAAAAGCCCCCCAGGGTATTAAAAAGCCGTCTTCCATTCATCCCCCCCTGCTTAAAGCGAAAAAAAGGTATATCCCCCCTGGGTCAAGCTTTTTTAAAAAAATAGCGTTTTTTCCCCCGGAAAACGGGGCAGAAAAAAGGTAACGGATTTGATATTTCACGAATATTTTCAAAAGACGATAATCAATACACGGCCAAAAGAACCATCTTTTTGGCCACAAAAAAAAAAACCGGCCCCTAAGGGGAAGGGTGGTCATTTTACCTTCTCAATGCCCTGATAAGCCCCGCATAGCGTATGTTCGGGTACAGAAAATTTAAAAAAGGGCCCTTTGGGGAAATTTACTACCGGGCCATTAATAGGGAAAACCCTACTAATTCTGCAATTTTACAAACCAAAAATTTTCATTCCCCGGGGAAATCAGGCTAAAACCCTCTTAAACCCTATAGAGAATGGGTTTTTTTCCCCCCAAAAGGGGGTAGAACGCCCCAGTGGGGGAAAAATTTCCGGGGGGTAGGGGGAAAAACCCAAACGTTTGCAAAATAAAATCCATCGGGTTAAAGTGCCCCCCAATCAACGAAACCCTAGCAAAAAAGGAAAGGGAGCATTCGGGTAAAGTTAAAAAAAATTTAGTTGAACAACCCAAAAACTGAGGGAAAAACTCTTCCCCCTTGGGCAGACGAAAAGAGAGAGGCATCACCACGGGAAAACAAAACCCCCTTGGTTTTGAAATCTGCGCGGCCCAAAAACCCACTCTTCCCCCTCAGGTTTTCAGAAGCGGTTTCCAAGGAACACTTTCCACGTCTTCTCCGCTCAGAAAAGTTGAAAATTTTGAATCGAAAATTGACATAAATCTTTGGGAACCGGGGGGGACAGGGAATCCCCAAACCCCCTTTAATTATTAAAAACCCTTCCAAAAAAGGGTCCAAAGCTCGTCTTTCCCATTTGGTCAACTCCCCCTGGGGAACCGCTAAAACCGCGTTCAACCCCTTTTTTAACCCAAACAAGGTTTTTCCTTGTAGTAAAAAGGCTCATCGTAAAAAAACCCCCCCAAACCAAAAAAAAGCTAAACATCATAAAAACGGACCCCGGTGGGGGAAAAAAGCCCCCCTGAGGATGCCGGCGGGAGGGATGACTTTTTGCCCTTGCGCCGCCCTGAGACTAGTTTTGGAAAAAAAAATTTAAGTTTTTTAAAAATTTAAAAACTTGTCGACCCCAAAAAAAATTTGGAGGGGAACCGGTTTTCCACAACGAACCAGCAAGATGGGCAATACTAAACCTCAGGGGCAAGCTGATCCACAGGGCCCAAAACTGTGCAAACTCCATTAGAAAAAAATCCCCCCCCCACCCAGAATAAAAGGGGGAAAAAAAAAAATGCAAAAAAACAGAAAAATATTTGACAATCTAAACCTTTTTTTTTTCAAATTTTTTTTCCCTTTCGTGAGACCTAAAATTTTTTAATTTTTGGCCGGTTTACTGTTACGTTTGAAGGGTTTAAAGGGTTCGAGCGGGGCCCCTTGGGGGTTAAAGGGAAGGCGGTGTTGTAAACCCCCAGAGGGACCCTTTCTCAAAATCATTCAACCCATTAAAAGTTTTTTAGGGTTCCTTTGTTGGGTGAAAAGGGTGGGCCGTGGGGGTTAAACCCCGGTCTAAAACCACGATCCCAAGCAACTTCAGGTAAATTTTTCCCGGGGTGATGGGGCCAAAATGGGGCCCAGAAAAAGTTGCAGCGTAATCACCCCCCCTTTTAGTCGCGGGGGGGTCTGGATGAAATCACTGTATGGGCAAAAAAGGGGGTGGGGAAAAGGGGTGGTGTTTAAACCCCGAAGACCCGGCAATGGCCCCCACTATGACCGGGGTGAGTGGTAAAGGAACTGGGAAATCTTATTATCAACGAGTCCGC
This sequence comes from Oophaga sylvatica, assembly GCA_033576555.1. NCBI lineage: Eukaryota > Metazoa > Chordata > Amphibia > Anura > Dendrobatidae > Oophaga > Oophaga sylvatica. Next base: position 10,790 of record JARQOD010011557.1, read on the forward strand.
AGACGTGTTCCTGAGACAGTGGTGCCCTCGCACTCCCCAAAGGAGAGTGTTCCAGCAGTTGATCTGGGTAACGCAGGCCCAAGAAACCTCGAGTGATGGAAAAACTCTGGGAAAAGTGAACATTCCAGCCACAGCCAACCTTGTTCTACCACCGGGTCAGACCGTGTTAACTCTGCCCATCTGAGCCTGTACCCCTCTAGAAGGAGTCGAAGTTCTGATAGAGCCAGCTTTTATGAGCGCTACCTCCAGGGCTCCTTTTTGCGCAGACTTTAGCCGTCGTACACAACGGTCAAGTGCCAGTGCGATATGTCAATATTGGAGAGGACAATCTCGTGTTCCCACCCAATAGTGAAGTAGCACAATACCACCAAAAGCCGATACCACCAAAAGCCGTTCAACTGACAGTGAAAAAAAGGGAGACCCCTGGACTGTGGCCGTCGACGTGTCCTCTGAACCGGAACCTCAACGTCTGCGGAGGGACGCCGAATTTTTGAACAAGAGCAGGCTGAACTAACCGAATTCACACCTCAACAGGTGCAACAGGTGGAGCTCTGCTGGGGCGGTATCAGGATGTATTCGCTCCATACGATGATGATTTCGGTGCACCACGGCAATCGCCCATGAGATTCCAACTGGGAATACTGCACCTATTAGGGATCGAATGCCTGATCCCACCCCAAATGTATCAGGAGGTGAAGGGGATGTTGATGCAAATGCTGCAGAATGGCGTTATTCGGGAGAGCCAAAGCCCGTGGGCTGCCCCTATTGTACTTGTGCGAAAAAAGGACCAGAACTCTACGTTTTTGCGTGGACTATCGAAAACTGAATGCTTGCACCATATGAGATTTGTATCCACTGGCAAGGATTGAAGAGTTGCTGTCAGCTCGGGAAACGCGAAGTACTTCTATTCATTGGATTTAGCCAGTGGATATTGGCAAGTACACATGTCCGAGCACGGCCGAGCAAAGACCACCTTCATACTGTCTATGGGGTTGTTTGAATTCAACCAGATGCAGTTTGGGCTTGCTAACGCTCCCGGGACTTTCCAGCGACTAATGGAGAGGTGCCTAGATGACCTAAACTTCGAGGCCACTCTCATCTACCTGGATGATTTATCGTTTACGCAGCCACTTTTGGCTCGAACACGTGTTGAGCCATTTACAGAGGCACGGTCTGAAAGTGAAGCCTCGAAGTGTCATCTTTTTCCGCACCCAGATTGAGTACCTGGGACATGTCATCTCTGCTGAAGGGGTGCAATAATCCTGTGAAAAAATCACAGCAGTGAAGAATTGGCCCACCCCAAAGACTGTGAAGGATGTTCGAGCTTTCCTGAGGCTCACAGGGTACTACCGACGGTTCGTGAAGAACTTTACTCGTATTGTAAATCCACTGCTGGAACTGCTGAAAGGAGTGCCGTCTAGCGCAAAGAACTGGACTATTCAGAGGGGAGGCCACCAGGAAGAAGCGTTTTGAGCCCTGAAGATGCACTGACTGAAGCACCTGTGCTGGCCTTTGCAGACTTCTCCCTACCATTCATTCTTCACACTAATGGAAGTCTACATGAACTCGGAGCTGTGTTGTCATAGATACAAGCGGAAAAAGAGAGGGGGATCGCTACGCAAGTCAGTCTCTCCAAGATTTCCGAAAAGAAAGCTTGACAAGTTCTTTCAAGCTAGAGCTACTGGCACTGGTGTGGGCTACGATTGAAAAGTTTGCTGAATACCTGTCCGGGTCAAAGTCTTGGTGCGCACCAATAATAACCCTTTAGCCCACCTGGAGAACGTGAGACTGAGGGCCCTGGAGAAGTGCTGGGTGGCCAAATTTCGTTTAAGATCGCTTACAGAAAAGGAGCTGAAAACACCCATGTGGACGCCTTGTCCAGAGTGACACATGAATGCCCTGGACCCAATCGGGACGAAGAACTGGAGGCTGAAGAGATCCTTGAGTTCCTTGATTCCGCCAGGACATTGGTGGTGAAGCATGAGCAGATTCAGGCAGCGTCTAGGGAAGGCATCCTAGGACGTTCCCGTGATGAGTGGGTACGACTTCAGCAAGAAGATGGGGAACTCGCTCAAATGAGAAAGTGGTGGCTCTGCAACAACTTCCCAGTAAAAGCAAAAGAGACCGCTGCTGTCTGGACGCTGCTCATTTACGTCTACAGGACCTTACTGGACCCACTACTCACTAACCGTAGTTGCGCCATCGCTTTGCTAGGTGGAGCTGCAGGACACTGAAGTAGGAAGCTGGGTGACAGTTAGAAAGCGGGGTAGAGGGAAGAGCGCCAGGGAGGCTAGTCCTGATCTGGCACACCCCAATAAGTTTGCAAAGTTGGTAGATGAGGGGGTTGTCAGTACAGGGTAGCACTGCCGGCGCCAGGCATGTCCACTGAAAGCCGGGGGAGTGTCTGCTCCAGTAAGGAGGGAATTAGGAGAGCAGGGCAGGCCAGACAGGTGCTGGTAGTGGGGGACTCAATTATTAGGGAACAGATAGGGCAATCTGTCACAAAGACAGGGATCGCCGAACAGTGTGTTGCATACCTGGCGCTCGAGTCCGACACATCGCTGATCGGGTTGACAGATTACTGGAGGGGCTGGTGAGGACCCAGCGGTCATGGTGCACATTGGCACAAATGACAAAGTAGAGTAGGTGGAAGGTCCTTAAAGACGATTTCAGGGAATTAGGCTGCAAGCTTAAAGCAAGGACCTCCAACGTGGTATTTTTCTGAAATACTGCCTGTACCACGTGCCACACCAGAGGCAACAGGAGATTAGGGAGGTTAATAAGTGGCTCAAGAATTGGTGTAGGAAGGAGGGTTTGGGTTCTTGGAGAACTGGGCCGACTTCTCAGTTGGCTACAGGTTCTATGCTAGGGACGGGCTGCACCTCAATGGGAGGGTGCAGCTGTGCTGGGGGAGAAAATGGCTAGAAGGTTGGAGGAGTCTTTAAACTAGGGACTAGGGGGGGAGGGTATTCATTTTATAGGAGGGGAAGGCAGTGCAGATAGAGACCTGGGCACAAATAATGAAATTGGGGGGGTGGGGTGGCATGGGGGTGGGGTTAGAACAGTTAATAATTTAAGAAAGAATAGAGGTTCAGAGAGATACATAAATGCATGTATACTAATGCCAGAAGCCTCACCAACAAAATGGCGGAATTAGAATTATTTTGTTGGAAACATAATTATGACATGGTGGGGATATCTGAGACTTGGCTGGATAGAGCCACACTGGGCGGTTAATTTACAGGGTATAGTCTGTTTAGAAATGACCGTAAAAATAAGCGAGGTGGGGGTGTGTGTTTATATGTAAAATCATCCTTAAAACCCTCCTGCTGTGATATCTGTGATGCTAATGAAGATGTAGAGTCTCTGTGGGTGGAGATTAGGGGAGGGGGAAAAATAATAAATTACTGATAGGGGTTTGTTATAAGTCTCCTAAAATAATGGAAGCAACAGAGAAATCCTCATAAAGCAAAAGAGAAGCAGCAACTAAAGGAGAAGTCATTTATTAGGGGGGACTTCAACTACCGAAAAACATTGGGGAACAGAAACCTGAGTTCCAGCAAAGGTAAAAGTTTTTGGCAACTATGAGAGACAATTACCTTTCACAACTAGTTCAGGACCCAACAAGAGGGGGGGCACAGCTAGATTTTAATATTATCCAACAAGCCAACCGCATATCAAAATAAGGGTTGGGGTCACTTGGGTAATAGTGATCACAAAAAATAAGCTTTCATGTATCCTTTAATAAGATTTTGTAGTCGAGGGGTTACAAGGACACTAAACTTCAGGAAGGCAAATTTCCAACGGATGAGAGATGATCTGGTGCAATAACTGGGACGATATCCTGAACATAAAAATACACAAAGAAAATGGGAGACTTTTATTACATCCTGGTAGGCCTGGCACTGTATATACCCTATGGGAATAGACATGCTAGAATTAGGAGGAAACCATAGGGCTAAATAGAGCTGTAAGGGGCCAATAAGGGACAAAAAGAAAGCGTTTAGGGAATTAAAGCAAGTGGGTAGTGATGAGGCATTAAATAATGCAGAAGACTGAATACATTCTGTAAAAAGCAAATCAAACAGCAAAGTTTGGGAGGCAGAGAGACTCATTGCCAGAGAAAGTAAAAATAATCCCAAAATATTCTTTAACTACATAAATAGCAAGAAACTAAAAAATGATAGTGTTGGTCCCCTTAAAAATAGTCTGGGTGAAATGGTGGATGAGGAAAAGCCAATATGCTAAATGATTTTTTTTAAAACTGTTATTTACACAAGAAAATCCCATGACAGATAACTATCAGTGATAAAAAAATTCTCCATTAAATGTCACCTGCTTAACCCAGCAGGAAGTACGGCGGCATCTAAAAATCACTAAAATTGACAAATCCCCGGGCCCGATGGGATACAGCCCCAGTACTGCAGGAATTAAGTACAGTTATAGATAGACCTTATTTTTAATTTTTTAAAATTCCATAATAAGGGGGTCTGTACCCGGACTGGCATATACAAATGTGGTCCCCAATATTAAAAAAGGGGGCAAAAACTGAACCTAGAAAATTATAGGCCAGTGAGCTTAACATCTACTGTGGGAAAAAATCCTGGGGGGTTTTTTTAAGGGATACTATATTGGAGTATCTGAGGCTGAAAACTTCATGACACATTATCAGCATGGTTTACGGGGGACCGTTCTTGCAGACTAATTGATAAGTTTTTTATAAAGGGGGGTAAGTTCAGGACTGGACCAAATGCAGTGGACGGGGTGTTCATGGACTTCTAAAAAGCTTTTGATACAGTGCCACAAAAAAGGGGTTGATACATAAAATGAAAACATGGGATAGGGAAAATATTGTAAGTGGGTTAAGAACGGCTCATGGATAGAAAACAAAGGGTGGTTATTAATGGAGCACACTCGACTGGGTCACGGTTAGTAGTGGGGTACCACAGGGCTCAGTATTGGGGCCGCTTCTCTTTAACATATTTATTAATGACCTTGTAGGGGCATACAGAGTAGTATTTCAATATTTGCAGATGACACTAAATTGCGGGGAAAAAATCGGGAGGAAATTTTATATTACAGGGGATTTTTGTAAACAAAGCTTGGCGATAAAGGAAATGAGCTTTAATGGGGTAAATGTAAGGTCACCTTTGGGAAACTGTAAATTATGTGTTAAATTTAAAACACTGGGAAAATTGCACTGAAAAAAACCGGGTAGGGTGGACGACAAACTCAATTTTTGGCCCAAATTCAGGCAGCTGCTGCCAAGAAAATAAAAAAATGGATCTTTTAAAAAAGGGGAAATGCTCATGGGGAGAACATCATTTTATTTTTTTTTTTTTAAAAAAAAAAAAAAATCCTGGTGGACCAACTTAAAACGTGTGCGTTTTGGTCTCCGGGTTTTAAAAAGACAAGCTGAATGGAGCGGGGGGAGAAAGACACCAAGGTTATTTAAAAGGGGGGGGTTTCAATCCAAGACAGTTTTACACTTGGGTTATTTTTTGGAAAAACGAAGGTTAGGGTGATTTTACAATGTAAAAATAGAGGGGGACATACAAAACCCTTTTAATGTTTTTTATCTTACCCCGTCTGGACAAGGGGGGTCCCTAGTCTGGAGGAAAGAAGGTTTACCAAATCACCGAATTTTTTTATGGGGAAAGCAGTGAGACTATGGAATCTCTCCGTCTAATGTTGAATGAGTGATCCTTTCAAAATTTAAGAAGGGCGGGGGGCCTTTCTTGAAAATAAATATTCGGCTATATTCACTTTTCCCTAGTTTGCGACCAGGGGTGTTGATTGCCGTATGTGGGTCGGGAAGGTTTTTTTTCCCCAATTTTTTTTTTTCCAGGGGGTTTTTTTTTCCTTCCTCGGTAACATTTTAGGAAAGGAAGGGGGTTTAACTATGGATTAAAGTCTTCCCTTAAAACCCTTTAATCTATGTTTTGCCTTGGACATTTCCAGCGGGGTTGTTGGCCCGGTAAGTTTTTCAAAAAATGTTTCCCCTTCCCTCCTTTTCTTCTTTTACCCCCAAACTTATCCCTTTATTCTTATTACCCCTTTTTTGTTTTAAATAATTTCCCGGGGAGATCCCCGTTAAAAGTAATTTTTTAAACCCCTTTCTCTGCCCCCCGTCCATTGCGCTCCCCCACAATTCACCTTCCAGACAATGACCCCAAACTTAGCTTTCCCGGATTTTGGTTTAGAAAACTCGGACCTTTTTTATGGCCCTCCGAGCCCAACCAAACCCAATTGGCATCTGGGGAGCCTGAAAAGGGTGTCCACCAAGTTCTGCAGGAAGAATGGAGAGGCCCCCCAAACCGGGTGAAAATTTTTGCATTTTTCCCAAAAGATCTGGCTGTCCCTACTCAAAAGGGTGCTTCTACTCAATACTGAGCAAAGGGTCTGAATACTATGACCAGGGTATATTTCTTTTTTTTTAAAATAAAATTTGCAAAATTTCTAACATTTCTGTTTTTATTCAGTCAAGATGGGGTGCTGAGTGTACATTAATAAAAAAAAAATGACTTTTTTGAATTTACCAAAGGGCTGCAATAAAAACATAGAGTAAAAATTTAAAGTAGGTGAATACTTTCCGACCCACTGTACCCCAGCTGAATACAGACGTGCACCGACCGTTAAATACATAATTAATTATTATGCAATCCACCTTTCCCAAAAATATAAATTGTGATCCACCACGGTGCCCCTGTAGCAATAAATAGCTATTTTTCACTCCAATAAATAAATAAATTAAGTAGCACCTGTACAATGTACTCTTTCTCCCAATTCAATACCAGTCACTGCATCATATACAAAATGTACCCCCCACTCATCCCGATTCATTATATTTACATGCCCCTTTTACCCCAATTCATTATGTCAGGGTCTTTTCTCTGTCCCACCCCCATGCTCATTCATTATCAACTGCTCTCACCCACTTCATATATCATTTACTTTCCCCCCCCACTACCTTTCAATTTATCATCATTTACTGTCCCCCATCCCCCATCTCAATACATCAACTTTGTCCCCCCCCACCATCAAAATTCATATCTTTTGGGTTTCTCAACCCACTCACCTTCAATTCATCATTTACTCCCTTACCCCCACCTTAAATCCCAATTGCTACCACCTTTCCCCACCCTCAATTCTCATTTGCAGTCCTCTCCCCCACACTTCATTTGCAGTCTCTTCCTCCCCACTTCATCATTTGCAGCCCCATTCACTTCATTTGCATCTCCCTCCCCTTCACTCATCATTTGCTGTCCCCCCCCTTCATCATTTGCAGCCCCCCCCACGTCATCATTTGCAGTCCCTATCCCCTTTATTTCAAAAATTTGCAGTCCCCCTTCCCACTTCACTTTATCATTTGCAGTCCACCCCCCTTCAATTCTCATTTGCAGTCCCCTTTTCCCTTTACTTCATCATTTTCAATCCTCCCCTCCCCTCTTCACTTTATAATTTTTAAGTCCCCTCCCCCTTCACTTCATCATTTGCAGTCCCCCCTCACTTAATTACTGGAGTCACCCTCCCCCTTCCCCTTTATCATTGCAGTCCCCTTTCACTTCATGTTTGCAATCCCCCTCACTTCATGATTTGCAGTGCCCCTCCCCCCTCATTTCATCATTTGCAACCTCCCTCTCACTTAATCACTGGCAGTCCACCTCCCCCTTCACTTCATCATTTGCAGTCCCCCCCCCCCCTTCACTTCATCATTTGCAGTCCCCCTCCCCTTCACTTCATCATTGCAGTCACCCTCCCCCCCATTTCATCATTTGCCCCAAACCCCACACTTCACTTGCATCATTGCAGTCCCCCCTCCCCCTCATTTATCATCTCTCTCCCCCTCTTCATCATTTGCGGTCTTCCTTCCTTCATCATTTGCATCTACCTCCCCCCTCCTTTTTTATTTGTGGTCCTCCTCAAACCCCGTTAATTAATCTTAAAAAAGGGAAAAAAAAAGCTCCCTCACTGAGGTGGGGGCACCAAAAAAAGCACTTTATTACAGCCTGGGGTACAGTGAGCAGAAGCACAAGATGGGGGGGGCCGGACTCCCCTCCCGTACTTCCATCACGGGCCCCCTACAGCAGTAAGGGAAGTAATGCCTTGAAATCGGCCCTTCAGATGAGTATCAAATTGTAAGCCCCTCCCAAGATCAAACCTGAAAACCACTTAGCTCCAATAAGTGATTTTTATAGGTCGGGGATGAGAGGGAAATGGGTAGTCTTCTTTAAAAGTAATCTTGTTTAGTTCTCGAAAATTGAGGCAAGGACAGAGGCACATTTTTTTTTTTTACAAAGAAAAATTCAGCACCACAGGTGAGGAGAAAAAGGGAAAAAAAAAAAAAAAAAAAAAATTTTTTTTAAAAAAAAAAAAAAAAAAAAAATTTTTTTTAAAAAAAAAAAAAAAAAAAAAAAAAAAAAAAAAAAAAAGGGAAAAAAAAAAAAAAAAAATTTAAAAAGGAAAAAAAAAAAAAAGAATGGTTCTTTTCAATGGGAAAAAATTTTTTTGGGTTTTTTAACTAATTAATTTTTTTCCTTAATTCAGAACCTCCTGAACACTAAACTACCCAGACCCCAGTCAAAGAAACAATCCTGAAAAACTTGTTTTTAAGGATAAACCCCCTTAAAGGGAACTGTCACCCAAAGGGGTATTTTTAAAAGATGATCAGGCAATGGCGTGTTTTGGGTACTTGCCATAAATGTTTTTCGCCCCTGTTCCATTATTTTGGGAAAAGAGTATTCCCCCTAAACCGCCTGCGCATTCAATCTGGGGAAAGCAACTCCGGCACAATTCAAGATTAATGGAGGCGCGTTTTGGGGGCAACGACTCAATTCCCAAAAAAATGGAGACACGGGGAAAAACGTTAAAGGAAGTACCCAAAACCCCCCCTCGACTGACCCACATTTAAATACCCCCAAAATTTGGGGAAGTTCCCTTTAAGCAGAAATTTTTTCAGGGAAACAGGGTCCCTGAAATCGGGGGGTTCCCTCGCAATCACCTAGCTTAGGTTTTCCAAAAGTTGTTTCTTGGGGCAATTGGCAGTCCTTCAAAAATTTTCCCCCAAAAACCAATAAGACAGAACCAAGATTTGCCAACATTCCTCCCATGCCGGAATGGCAGCTCCAACCCCACGGCCCACCTTAGGCAAACGACTCTCGGGGGAAATGAAAGGACCCCGCTCACCCTTCCATAAATTCGCGGTCCCCATTCCCGGGTTAGGCCACAACTATAGAAAAAGGGGGGCTGAAGGGCCGACCCTTAAACAGGCCCCGGGGGTTGGCCCCCGAAGGGGCATTGTTCCCGAATTTCGGGGGCCTTCCGGAATTGGTACATACCCTCACGTCAACAAACCCCCTTCTGAGGCTTGGAGGCAAATAAAACCCCGGGTCTGGGCCCCCCCTTGCAGGGGGAAAAATTATTCCCCCGGGTGCTCACCATAAAACTGAATCATGGGTTTTAAAAAAAAACTTACAGCCTTTTTTGAACACCTAAACTTTTTTTTACCCCCAAAAAATTATCAAAAGGGGCCCCCACTCAGTTTTGGAGTAACCAAATCATTTTTTTTTTTTTAAATTTTTTTTAAAGTTCCCAAAGGGAAAATTTAAAAAATATAACAAGCAAGTAAAGTCAAGTAATCCATACAGTCCCCGTCCACAGTGACAAAATTGATATACCTTTAATAAAAAACAAGTAATCAAAACAAAAAAAAATAGCTTAACAAATGTAAACTAAGCATTCCCTTAAAATAAAACGCTTAAAAATTTTTGATCATCCCGTCGGTTATAGTGGCCCCTTCCCCAAACCCACACTATTTCACTTTATGCCCGGGAAGGGTAACTGGGTTGTATCGCGAGTTTAAAGGGGACCAGGCATTAGAGCAAAGTGGGGGGTTTGTTTCCACGATAAAAACCCCCGGGATTTGTGCGTTTTGGCCTGTCGGGCCGCCCCAAACCGAAGGTCCAGATTTACGCTATGGAGGGGTTTCAAAAAACCCTTTTCCCCATTGCGTAAAAATACCGGGGAAAAGCCTCTTTCCCCGACAGGGGGCCCTTTTTTCAGACCCGCAGTCCTGGTTTTGCGGCGAGTGCGTCGCCAAAAGTTAAAAACCGGGGCTATGGCAGCCCTCTTCTTTTCCGGTGGTTCCGGGGGCCCTAACACATCCGGAAAGACCCGGCGTCAGAAAGGGGGGTGGTTTGGGCGGTTGGAATTTCCGCCGTCCAAAACGCTGGGGTTCCGGCCGGGAACCACACCTTGGGGTGGCCCCACCTTCCCCAAAACTTATGGAATTTGGGGCATCCTTATTTCTGTATAATATTTTCATTGGGGTTATTTTCAAATTTTTTTCCCTTTATTAAAAACGGTTTCCCCCCTATCCCCTCAATGCTTTGCTTTCCTAGTCAAAAAAAAACTTCCCCCAAAAAATATTCTATGTTAAAGGGGCCCACATCTTTCTCCACAACTCCCAGCATACCAAATCGGGGCTACATTTAAATTTGGGATTTCCCAAAAAATTTTTCTAGGGTATTTTTACATCACACCAAATTTGTATGATTTACATTTTCCCAAAAAGGGGGACAAAATCCCCCCCGATTCCCCACATCTAGGCATTATCGTTGCCCGCCACCAAATTTAAGTAACATTTGGGGGTCAATAGGATTGGTGAAGTATATAAAAAAAGGGTTATTTTTATTTGCAGCTGACGACACCATCTATTTTAGGGGGGGGTTTCCCCCAAACCCCGCCCAAGGCCCCCCAACAGGTCTTTTTCAGGATTTTCCCTTTTTATTGCAATGTGATGAATTACCCTTGGCAAAAAAGGAAATCCTGAAAAAAAGACCTTTTGGGGGGTTGAGGCAGGGGGGGGGAAAAATTCCGGGCATCATTTCCCTTGGTCATCAAATAGGGGAATTATTTTTCCCCCTTTTAACCTCTACGCAACTAAAAGAATGAAAAATTTTGGTTTTAAACAAGAAAGTATAAGGGAGGATATCACACCTGTGGGGCCCTGAGTTGAAATATCCCATAAAGGATATTTAGTTTTTTTCCATTCAGGAAAGGGGAACTGGTACTTTTTGGTGTCTCTTTGCAATATCATAAAACCCCCTGTGGGGATCTAAAAACTGTACTGAATTTGTTCAAATGAAATAAAGCTTCTGTTCAAAAACTGATTGAGTGTTTTATTCATTTTGTTTCCGAAATTGCTTAAAAACCCCGGAGGGGGGAAAAAACTGGGGGATTACCCAAAATTTGGGGTTTCCCCCAACTGATCAAAAATTTCAAAAACGCCCCTTTCTCGAAAAACCTGTTCACTAACTATGTTAAAACGAAAAACCGGGGGGTGGTCTGTATGAACCCTTTCCAAATTCCCCGGTGTTTCCCACCCAAAAAAGCATCATGAGCCCCGCATTTTTAAGTCCACCCAATAAAACCAAATCCCAAAGAGCGCAACTGACCAGTGGTAATACAAAAACGACATCACCGAGAGTTGAGCGATACTTTTGAATCCAAAAGTATCGGAATCGGAATGGTACGCCCAACCTTAAAAAAAACGGGGATACCCGATCCGTACCGGAAACCATGAAATCTATGGGGAAAAAAATATCTAATAAAAAAAACCTCTTTTTTTCCTTTTAAACATAAAAATCACACATGAATACATATAAATAAAAATTTTACATTCATTTGGGCATAATATTTTACATAAAATTTTTAGTTTATACACTTTACATAGTAAAAAGCCTTTTTTTAATTTCCGGGTTTAAAAACCCGGTTCTGTGAAAAAAAACAAAACACCCGCATGAAATGACACTTGGTTTACATAGGTTAACATGTCTTTTCATGTATTTGATATCTGATTTGACAAACTTCTGAGTGTAAGTGTGAAAATTTCACCCTGTAGAGGGTTTTAAATTAAAGGGAAAATTTGTTGTAAAAAAAAGGACTTTTTTGTACGAATTTCACCTTTTAATTAACCCCCCAGGGGTAAATTTTGCACACTTACATCTGAAAAAAGTTTTGCAATCAGATATCAAACACTGAAAAGCATGGTTTTAAACCCAGTAAACCAAGGTCATTTCGTCGGGGTTATGTTTGGGGTTATTTGTTAGCCCGATGAAGAGCCCGGTGTCTCGAAAGCTTGCAAATTTTTTACCTTTTTCAGTTAGCCATTAAAAGGTTCAACCCCTGAGGACCCCCTTAAAACT
>JARQOD010011558.1:0-22992 GCA_033576555.1 Oophaga sylvatica
TCCCAGTGAAAAGAATCATCCATCACCCTGCCTCCCAGTGAATAAGATCAGTCCATCACCCTGCCTCCCAGTGAATAAGATCAGTCCATCACCCTGCCTCCCAGTGAATAAGATCAGTCCATCACCCTCCTCCCAGTGAATAAGATCAGTCCATCACCCTGACTCCCAGTGAATAAGATCATCCATCACCCTGCCTCCCAGTGAATAAGATCATGCCCTCACCCTGCCTCCAGTGATAAGATCCATCCCATGACACCAGTGAATAATATCAGTCCATCACCCTGCCTCCCAGTGAATAAGATCCGTCCATCACCCTGCCTCCAGTGAATAAGATCCATCCATCACCCTGCCCCCAGTGAATAAGATCCGTCCATCACCCTGCCTCCCAGTGAATAAGATCCGTCCATCACCCTGCCTCCCAGTGAATAAGATCCGTCCATCATCCTGCCTCCCAGTGAATAAGATCCGTCCATCACCCTGCCTCCCAGTGAATAAGATCCGTCCATCACCCTGCCCAGTGAATAAGATCCGTCCATCACCCTGCCTCCCAGTGAATAAGATCCGTCCATCACCCTGCCTCCCAGTGAATATAGATCCTCCATCACCCTGCCTCCCAGTGAATAAGATCCGTCCATCACCCTGCCTCCCAGTGAATAAGATCAGTCCATCACCCTGCCTCCCAGTGAATAAGATCCGTCCATCACCCTGCCTCCCAGTGAATAAGATCCGTCCATCACCCTGCCCTCCCAGTGAATAAGATCAGTCCATCACCCTGCCTCCCAGTGAATAAGATCCGTCCATCACCCTGCCTCCCAGTGAATAGATCCGCTCCATCATCCCACCTCCCCAGTGAATAAGATCCGTCCATCACCCTGCCTCCCAGTGAATAAGATCCGTCCATCACCCTGCCTCCCAGTGAATAAGATCCGCTCCATCACCCCATCCCCCATGAATAAGATCCGTCCATTCACCCTGCCTCCCAGTGAATAAGATCGCTCCATCACCTCACTCCCAGTGATAAGATCCAGTCCATCACCCACCCTCCAGTGAATAAGATCAGTCCATCACCCTGCCTCCCAGTGAATAAGATCCGTCCATCACCTGCCTCCCAGTGAATAAGATCCGTCCATCACCCTGCCTCCCAGTGAATAAGATCCGTCCATCACCCTGCCTCCCAGTGAATAAGATCCGTCCATCACCCTGCCTCCCAGTGAATAAGATCAGTCCATCACCCGCCTCCCAGTGAATAAGATCAGTCCATCACCCTGCCTCCAGTGAATAAGATCAGTCCATCACCCTGCCTCCCAGTGAATAAGATCATCCATCACCCTCCTCCCAGTGAATAAGATCGTCCATCACCTGCCTCCCAGTGAATAAGATCAGTCCATCACCCTGCCTCCCAGTGAATAAGATCGTCCATCACCCTGCCTCCCAGTGAATAAGATCAGCCCCTCCCATGTAAATCCATCCCTGCCCCAGTGAATAAGATCAGTCATCACCCTGCCTCCCAGTGAATAAGATCGTCCATCACCCTGCCTCCCAGTGAATAAGATCCATCCATCACCCTGCCTCCCAGTGAATAAGATCGTCCATCACCCTGCCTCCCAGTGAATAAGATCTCCTCACCCTGCTCCCAGTGAATAAGATCCGTCCATCACCTCCTCCAGTGAATAAGATCCGTCATACCCTGCTCCCAGTGAATAAGATCGTCATCACCCTGCTCCCAGTGAATAAGATCGTCATCACCCTGCCTCCCAGTGATAAGATCCTCATCCCTGCCCAGTGAATAAGATCGTCCATCACCTGCCTCCCAGTGATAAGATCCGTCCATCACCCTGCCTCCAGTGAAAAGATCATCATCACCCTGCCTCCAGTGAAGATCAGTCCATCACCCTGCCTCCCAGTGAATAAGATCCGTCCATCACCTGCTCCAGTGAATAAGATCCGTCCATCATCCCCCCCCAGTGAATAAGATCCGTCCATCACCCTGCTCCCAGTGAATAAGATCCGTCCATCACCTGCCTCCCAGTGAATAAGATCGTCCATCACCCTGCCTCCCAGTGAATAAGATCGTCCATCACCCTGCCTCCAGTGAATAAGATCCGTCCTCACCCTGCTCCCAGTGAATAAGATCCGTCCATCACCCTGCCTCCAGTGAATAAGATCAGTCCATCACCCTGCCTCCCAGTGAATAAGATCCGTCCATCACCCTCCTCCAGTGAATAAGATCCGTCATCACCCTGCCTCCCAGTGAATAAGATCGTCCATCACCCTGCCTCCAGTGATAAGATCCGTCCATCACTCTGCCTCCCAGTGAATAAGATCGTCCATCACCCTCCCCCAGTGAATAAGATCCGTCCATCACCTGCCTCCCAGTGAATAAGATCCGTCCATCACCTGCCTCCCAGTGAATAAGATCCGTCATCACCCTGCCTCCCAGTATAAGATCCGTCCATCACCTGCCTCCCAGTGAATAAGATCCTCATCACCCCTCCCGTGAATAAGATCCGTCCACCCTCCCCAGTGAATAAGATCCGTCCATCACCCTGCCTCCCAGTGAATAAGATCCGTCATCACCCTGCCTCCCAGTGAATAAATCCGTCCATCACCCTGCCTCCCAGTGAATAAGATCCGTCATCACCCTGCCTCCAGTGAATAAGATCCGCCATCACCTGCCTCCCATGAATAAGATCGTCCATCACCTGCCTCCAGTGAATAAGATCCGTCCATCACCCTGCTCCCAGTGAATAAGAAGTCCATCACCCTGCCTCCCAGTGAATAAGATCAGTCCATCACCCTCTCCCAGTGAATAAGATCCGTCCATCACCGCCTCCCAGTGAATAAGATCCGTCATCACCCTGCCTCCCAGTGAATAAGATCAGTCCATCACCTGCCTCCAGGAATAAGATCGTCCATCACCTGCCTCCAGTGAATAAGATCCGCTCCATCACCCACCCCAGTGAATAGATCGTCCATCACCCTGCCTCCCAGTGAATAAGATCCGTCCATCACCCCCCCCGTGTATAAGATCCACCATCACCCCCACAGTGAATAAGATCGTCCATCACCCTGCCTCCCAGTGAATAAGATCCGTCCATCACCCTGCTCCCAGTGAATAAATCCGCTCCATCACCCCCCCGTGTATAAGATCCCCACCCTCCCCACAGTGAATAAGATCAGTCCATCACCCTGCCTCCAGTGAATAAGATCCGTCCATCACCTGCCTCCCAGTGAATAAGATCGCATCCCTTCCCTGATCCATCCCATGTGAATAAATCGTCCATCACCCTGCCTCCCAGTGAATAAGATCCTCATCACCTGCCTCCAGTGAATAAGATCTCCATCACCCTGCCTCCCAGTGAAAGATCGTCCATCACCTGCCTCCCAGTGATAAGATCCGTCCATCACCCTGCCTCCCAGTGAATAAGATCTCCATCACCACCCAGTGAATAAGATCATCCTCACCCTGCCTCCCAGTGAATAAGATCAGTCCATCACCCTGCCTCCCAGTGAATAAGATCCGTCCATCACCCTGCCTCCCAGTGAATAAGATCCGTCCATCACCTGCCTCCCAGTGAATAAGATCGTCCTCACCTGCCTCCCAGTGAATAAGATCCGTCCATCACCCTGCCTCCCAGTGAATAAGATCCAGTCCATCACCCTGCCTCCCAGTGAATAAGATCCGTCCATCACCCTGCCTCCCAGTGAATAAGATCCGTCCATCACCCTGCTCCCAGTGAATAAGATCCGTCCATCACCCTGCCTCCCAGTGAATAAGATCCGTCCATCACCCTGCTCCCAGTGAATAAGATCCGTCCATCCCCTGCCTCCCAGTGAATAAGATCCGTCCATCACCCTGCCTCCCAGTGAATAAGATCCGTCCATCACCTGCCTCCAGTGAATAAGATCCGTCCATCACCCTGCCTCCCAGTGAATAAGATCCGTCCATCACCCTGCCTCCCAGTGAATAAGATCAGTCCATCACCCTGCCTCCAGTGAATAAGATCCGTCCATCACCCTGCCTCCCAGTGAATAAGATCGTCCATCACCCTGCCTCCCAGTGAATAAGATCCGTCCATCACCCTGCCTCCCAGTGAATAAGATCCGTCCATCACCCTGCCTCCCAGTGAATAAGATCCGTCCATCACCCTGCCTCCTAGTGAATAAGATCAGTCCATCACCCTGCCTCCTAGTGAATAAGATCAGTCCATCACCCTGCCTTCAGTGAATAAGATCAGTCCATCACCCTGCCTCCCAGTGAATAAGATCCGTCCATCACCCTGCCTCCCAGTGAATAAGATCCGTCCATCACCCTGCCTCCCAGTGAATAAGATCCGTCCATCACCCTGCCTCCCAGTGAATAAGATCCGTCCATCATCCTGCCTCCCAGTGAATAAGATCCGTCCATCACCCTGCCTCCCAGTGAATAAGATCCGTCCATCACCCTGCCTCCCAGTGAATAAGATCCGTCCATCACCCTGCCTCCCAGTGAATAAGATCACGCCTCCATCAGTTATAACATCCGGTCCCGTTACCCCAGTGTATAAAATCCGCTCCATCACCCACCCCTGGTGTATAAGATCCGCCCCATCATCTCACCCCACAGTGAATAAGATCCGCTCCATCACCCTGCCTCCCAGTGATAAGATCCAGTCCCATGACACCAGTGTATAAGATCTGCTCCATCACCCCTCCTCCAGTGATAAGATCCGGGCCTGTTACCCCAGTGTATAAGATCTGCTTCATCACCCCTCCCCTTGTATATGAGATCCGCTCTGTCACCCCTCACCTAGTGATAAGATCCGGTCCCTTCGCCCCCTCCTTGTATCTGTGTTTGGCAAATAGTTAGTTGGTCACTTCAGCCTTGTCCTTGTCTGCGTGTTGCATCCTGTAATCTGCTGACATATAAGATCTGCTCCTCCCCCAGTGATAAGATCCGGGCCCGTTACCCCAGTGTATAAGATCTGCTTCATCACCCCGTCCCCCTTGTGTATGAGATCCGCTCCCTCACCCTTTTTCTGGGTGTATAAGAGCTGGCTCCGTCACCCCTCACCTACTGTTGTTCCGCAAGCCCTGGGGATTCCAAGACTTGGTGACACCTTGATGTCTACTGCTATAGTTCTTCATCCCCTGGTGTGTACTAGTTTATTTCTCCAACCTGTTATTTATTATGTAATCCAAAAAGCACTAGAAGCATATTGCCATAAAATATTTACTTTATTAGAAAATATACACAGATAACAAAAGACATTTAAAAATGCGATGTTAATCCAATATGTTCCCATAGGTACGCATGTGTGAATATCACATTGCCTACATTAAATCATGTGCATGTCAGCGGAAACAACAGATTTGTCATTCATGTATTTAAATCGGATGTAAAAAATGTAGTTACATAGCTAATTGCTTATCAATGATGTATATTGCACTATGTTCATAGAATGAATATTCATATACATAATGTAAAGTCTGACAGGTTAAAGCTGTACTATAGGATTCATTTGAACCTCATTCAGCCTAGTCCAGTTACACAGCTGATTCACTATCAATAGCGTATATAGCACTGTGTGCCTAAAATGAATAATTATATATAATATACAAATAGATAGAAATATATGGTAATATGGGACACAATAGAGCCCTATTCAACTTTATAATGGATATCCTGTCATATCCAGAGGGGACAGGCACCCATATGTATGGTATAGTACAATATTAAATAGAGGTTGCCTTCTTCCCCTGCAGATAACACAAATGCATTGGTGTAAAGAGAACCTATATATATATAAAACATGCTACTGATGCATAGCAAAATTGTTGTCGGAGTGTATAGATAAAGAAATACTCATAGCAGTGGGTTAGAGAGTTCTATATAATCAAGCGCTGTAATGCGAGACTCTTAGAAAATCTGAGAGATACTCCGACATTAAAAAGGCAAAAAGCAATAGTGAACAAAGTAGAAACATATACGACCTTAGAACTGGAGCCTGGATTCCCCGACGCGCGTTTCGCGTTAGCTTCGTCTCTGGGGGTAAGTATGTGTAAGTATGTGTGTATTTATTAGTTTAGTTACCCATGGTATGGTGTGTAGTGGTTTATTTCTCCATCCCCAAGTGTCCTGCAAGCCTTGAGAATTGCAATCCCTTCCCCGACTGCTCCTACAGCCACCCGTCACCCAGTGCCCAGTCATCTAGATCAGGGGTCCCCAACCGCCGGTCCGCGGCCGACCACCGGGCCGTAGCAGTTCTGATGCCGGGCCGTGGAGCCATGGCACAGAACGCTGGACCCACATGGAGCCGGCGGCTGTAGAGCTGTAGTGACAGCTACAGTCGCCGGCTCCATCATCGATACTCACCTTCCGTCGCTGCGATCCCTGTCCCGGCCGTGGCAGCTTCATCCAGTGCTGAGCGGTGACATAGTACCGCTCATTAAGGGCATGAATATGGACGTGACGCCACTCCCATAGGCGTGGCATCCATATTCATGCCCTTAATGAGCGGTACTACGTGACCGCACCGCAAAGCAGGAAGCTGCCGGCGCCGACAGGGATGCTGGGAAGTTGTCATGGGTGTATCGCCACGAAGATCGTCGCGATTACACATTCTGACTTCTCACAGCTGAGTTGCTGTTACTTTGTGTTTGGCAGTGAGGGAGTTAATTCTGCCTAGCTCTATGCTAAGACTAGGTCCAGCCTCGCCCGGCTGCAGTTTGATTATGCACTAATTAGCTTCCTTTATATACCTGCCAGTCTGCTTGTTAGATGCCGGTGATAGCATTCATACAGACCAGCAGATTGGAT
Source organism: Oophaga sylvatica (assembly GCA_033576555.1). Taxonomy (NCBI): domain Eukaryota; kingdom Metazoa; phylum Chordata; class Amphibia; order Anura; family Dendrobatidae; genus Oophaga; species Oophaga sylvatica. The sequence continues at coordinate 6,800 of JARQOD010011558.1, forward strand.
CAGGTTATGAGAAGACTTAAGCTAAGAGCTCTTTTGTTGTTTCTCCTCTCGTCGCTTACAGTTTATCTCCTAGACCATTTGTGTTCCCTCTGTGTTTAAGTGTTGTATGCAAGACAGTATTTACTTTATCCCCTGTCTGTCTCGTTTGTCTATACTGTTTGTTAACCTTTACCTGTCCATTCCCTATGGTGGTAATCAGGGTCCTTCTGAGGACTAGATTACAGTGGTCAGGGACTTATAGGACACAGGGTTACGCTGGTGGCCTGGACCTCTGTACCATTAACAGTACCTCCAGGTAGAGGGACTAGTCAGGACCCCAGTTTAGGGTCAGCATAGACCCCGGTCCACCTCTAGCCTGTGACAGTATTATACGTCTTCAGGATTCACCCACAGTACAATGGATATTATGTCAGGTAATACTATACTATATGTACATGTTGAGATTTCCTATTTATGTGTTATATTGCATGTTGTCCCTCTTGGTATAGATAACTGACTTTATATATATATATCTGTGATACAGCGTGACAGAAGTTCAGCGACGGAGCGAGGAGGGTAAGTATGACAGGGATGAGGGGGGAGCCCAGGAGAGGGTGGGAGAGGAGCCTTGTATACAAGGGAGGGTGCGCCAGCCATAAGTGGGAGCAGAGCCTTGTATACAGGGTGGGAGAGGAGCCATGTATACAGGGTGGGAGAGGAGCCATGTATACAGGGTGGGAGAGGAGACCATGTATATAGGGTGGGAGAGGAGCCATGTATATAGGGTGGGAGCGGAGCCATGTATATAGGGTGGGAGAGGAGCCATGTATATAGGGTGGGACAGGAGCCGTGTATACAGGGAGGGTGCGCAGCCATAGTGGGAGCAGAGCCATTGTATACGGGTGGGAGAGGAGCCATGTATACAGGGTGGGGGAGAAGGAGACCATATGGAAGGGTGGGAGAGGAGCCATGTATATAGGGTGGGAGAGGAGCCATGTATACAGGGTGGGAGAGGAGCCATGAATATAGGGTGGGAGAGGAGCCATGTATATAGGGTGGGAGAGGAGCCATGTATAAGAGGGTGGGAGAGGAGCCTTGTATATAGGGTGGGAGCGGAGTCATGTATATAGGGTGGGAGAGGAGCCATGTATACAGGGTGGGAGAGGAGCCATGATATAAGGGTGGGAGAGGAGCCATGTATATAGGGTGGGAGAGGAGCCATGTATAAAGGGTGGGAGAGGAGCCTTGTATATAGGGTGGGAGCGGAGTCATGTATATAGGGTGGGAGAGGAGCCATGTATAAGAGGGTGGAGAGGAGCCATGTATATAGGGTGGGAGTGGAGCCATGTATAAGAGGGTGAGAGAGAGCCATGTATATAGGGTGGGAGCGGAGCCATGTATATAGGGTGGGAGAGGAGCCATGTATAAGAGGTGTGGGAGAGGAGCCTTGTATATAGGGTGGAGTGGAGCCATGTATATAGAGGTGGAGCAGAGCCATGTATATAGGGTGGGAGCGGAGCCATGTATATAGGGTGGGAGCGGAGCCTTGTATATAGGGTGGGAGAGGAGCCATGTATATAGGGTGGGAGAGGAGCCATGTATATAGGGTGGGAGAGGAGCCATGTATATAGGGTGGGAGAGGAGCCATGTATATAGGGTGGGAGCGGAGCCTTGTATATAGGATGGGAGAGGAGCCATGTATATAGGGTGGGAGCGGAGCCTGTATATAGGATGGGAGAGGAGCCATGTATATAGGGTGGGAGCGGAGCCATGTATATAGGGTGGGAGAGGAGCCATGTATATAGGATGGGAGAGGAGCCATGTATATAGGGTGGGAGCGGAGCCATGTATATAGGGTGGGAGAGGAGCCATGTATATAGGGTGGGAGAGGAGCCATGTATATAGGGTGGGGCAGAGGAGCCATGTATATAGGGTGGGAGCGGAGCCATGTATATAGGGTGGGAGAAGAGCCATGTATATAGGGTGGGAGAGGAGCCATGTATAAGAGGTGGGAGCGGAGCCATGTATAAGAGGGTGGGAGCGGATCCATGTATATAGGGTGGGAGAGGAGCCATGTATATAGGGTGGGAGCGGAGCCTTGTATACAGGGTGGGAGAGGAGCCATGTATACAGGGTGGGAGAGGAGCCATATATATAGGGTGGGAGAGGAGCCATATATAAAGGGTGGGAGCAGAGCCATGTATATAGGATGGGAGAGGAGCCATGTATATAGGGTGGGAGCGGAGCCATGTATATAGGGTGGGAGAGGAGCCATGTATATAGGATGGGAGAGGAGCCATGTATATAGGGTGGGAGCGGAGCCATGTATATAGGGTGGGAGAGGAGCCATGTATATAGGGTGGGAGAGGAGCCATATATAAGAGGGTGGGAGCAGAGCCATGTATATAGGATGGGAGAGGAGCCATGTATATAGGGTGGGAGCGGAGCCATGTATATAGGGTGGGAGAGGAGCCATGTATATAGGATGGGAGAGGAGCCATGTATATAGGGTGGGAGCGGATGTAACGCTGGTATTCTGTACTTTGTTTTCCAGCGTTACTCTGCATGTTTTTTGCATTAACCCTTTTGCTCCTTTCCCCCTAACCAGCTGGGATACTGTTGTCTGTTACCTATATGGATGCTGCTCAGTTCCCGGCTCTGCTGCGTACCCGTACTTGCGTGAGTGGCTCCGCTGCTTTGCATGACTGCCCGCATGTGCGGTTCCTGACTTGCTGTGAAAGCCGTCCGTAGCTTGCAAAGTCCTCTGCAGTGGTGCATGACTTACTACGTGTGTGGCGGCAGCCATTGTTGGGTTCCCTCTGTGTTGTGCTGTCTGGCTCTGCATAGGGGGCGCGGCCCACACCTGTCCTGCTTTTATGTGGATTGGGTGTTTACTAGAATTACTGCTCCAGCCTATCGCTGTGAAGCAGCTCATATATAAAGTTCCCCAGCCCTAGTGGGCGTTGCCAGAGCTTCACATTGAATCCACACTGAATCCCTGAACCTAGCCGTATGTGGTTGTGTGTTCAGCTCCTGCTCTGAAGTTGATCAGCTCTGGAGAGCTGATTCCCTGTTCCTGCTGTGTCTTGTTCCCTGATCCTGGATCTAACCGGTACCTGAATGTCTGAACTGTGTCTTGTGTTTCCGCCTATGCTGGGGGCTGATTACCCAGATCGCCGTTCCTGTTGTCTAATTACCTGAACCCCTGATCCCGGATCGCATCCTTTACCTGAATGTCTGAACTGTGTCTTGTGTTTCCGCCTATGCTGGGGGCTGATTACCCAGATCGCCGTTCCTGGAGGCTGTATATCCAGGCCTGTTCCTGTTGTGTCTAATTACCTGAACCCCTGATCCCGGATCACATCCTGTACCTGTGCAGTCTAACTCTGTTTCAGCCATCAGCTCCTGATTCCAGTTACCTGCCTGTTACCTGTCGGCTTGCCTGTCTGCCATCCGTCTGCAGTTCCATCCAGAGGTTCGGACGTCATCTGCAGAGATCCCCGGCTCTTGCCTGCTCACCTAGGAGCGATCATCTGCCATCCGACTGCAGCTCCATCCGGAAGTTCGGACATCATCTGCTGAGATCCCGGCTCTTGCCTGCTCACCTGGGAGCGATCATCTGCCATCCGACTGCAGCCTACCTGGAGGCTCCACCATATCAGGTCGTATGTACCTGCCTGTCTAGAGACTGCCTGGTCACTTGCTGTGACAACCTGCCTGCCCAGATATTGCCTGGTCACTTGCCGTGACAACCTGCCTGTCCCAGAGACTGCCTTGGTCACTTGCTGTGACAACCTGCCTGCCCAGATATTGCCTGGTCACTTGCCGTGACAACCTGCCTGTCCCAGAGACTGCCTTGGTCACTTGCTGTGACAACCTGCCTGTCCAGATATTGCCTGGTCACTTGCCGTGACAGCCTGCCTGTCCCCGGGACTGCCTTGGTCACTTGCCGTGACAACCTGTCTGTCCCAGAGACTGCCTTGGTCACTTGCCGTGACAGCCTGCCTGTCCCAAAGACTGCCTTGGTCACTTGCCGTAGTTAGGTAGCGAGGGTTTGGCACACGGGTGAATGGTGGTGCAAGTGAACGGGATCAGAAACCCCTAAATAGTAAAGTTTATAAACACTGCACTCATAAGAATAAATTGATGCTTTAAGTGAATATTTATTGAACGTATAGACGAAAGCGATAAGTAATTTTGACGTTTCGGCCTCCACTGGGCCTTGATCACAAAATCGCCTTATTGTGTTGATATAAAGGGAAGTATTCTGGACATCCTAGCATAGGATAAGTCCGGAGAAGAGGAGTAAGATCCTTGCAAGAGTTACTTTAGAACAATAAACGCATGTAACACATGCTTGTAGTGTGATCCTCTAGGGGACGGGATCAGGATCCTGATCCCGTCCCCTAGAGGATCACACTACAAGCATGTGTTACATGCGTTTATTGTTCTAAAGTAACTCTTGCAAGGATCTTACTCCTCTTCTCCGGACTTATCCTATGCTAGGATGTCCAGAATACTTCCCTTTATATCAACACAATAAGGCGATTTTGTGATCAAGGCCCAGTGGAGGCCGAAACGCCAAAATTACTTATCGCTTTCGTCTATACGTTCAATAAATATTCACTTAAAAGCATCAATTTATTCTTCAGTGCAGTGTTTATAAACTTTACTTGGTCACTTGCCGTGACAGCCTGCCTGTCCCAAAGACTGCCTTGGTCACTTGCCGTGAAATCCTGCTGAGTCCAGAACCCTGTGCCAGTGACTGTGAATCCTTGCTATATAACCTGAGTTCATCTTGGAAGGAGGAGTCCGGTGTGTGCTGAGTTTCTGTTACTCTGTGCTCAGCTTCTGTGCAATCCCGGCCAGCTCCCGTTAAGCCTGGCGGGGCTTGCACCAGACCGCTGGGGTTCCTTTTCAGGTCGCTGCCAGATGTCCGGATCCTATCCCTGATGACCACTGCCTGATATCCGATGTCCGATGACCATTTCCAGATGTCCGGATTCTATCCATCTCTACCTGATGTCCGGAGCCTGCTGATCGGTACCAGATGTCCGGACTCCGTTGCCTGTGTTCCAGTCCGTGTCCCTGAGACCCAATCCGTGTTCCTGATCTTCCAGTCCGTGTTCCTGTCTGTGTTCCTGACTCCCTGAGATCCAATCCGTGTTCCTGTGTCCCTGAGATCCAGTCCGTGTTCCTGATGTTCCGATGTCCTGCCGGTTCCTCCTTGGTCTACCCTGCGATGACGTCTGTCCTGGGTCGGTGTCTGATGTTCTCCTGCTGAGCCTGTGCTACGCCTGAGGCCTGAGAGAGAGGCCGTCCTAGTATGCCCGTGCCAGATGACCCTGGACTTCATCAACCCGTGATGACCCCGCCATCGTCTGACGTTCGTCCTGGGCCGGTGTCTGATGTTCTCCTGCTGAGCCTGTGCTACGCCTGAGGCCTGAGAGTGAGGCCATACTAGTATGCCCGTGCCAGATGATCCTGGACTTCATCAACCCGTGATGACCCCGCCATCGTCTGAAGTCTGTCTGAGGTCGGTGTCTGATGTTCTCCTGCTGAGCCTGTGCTACGCCTAAGGCCTGAGAGAGAGGCCGTCCAAGTATGCCCGTGCCAGATAACCCTGGACTGCATCTACCCGTGATGTCCTCCAACACTCGTCAGTGATTCTGAGTCGTGTACCCTTCTCTGATGTGCGGAATTGGGAGCCCGGTCTTATGTTCTGTTTATGTACTGTGTTTCTTTAAGTAAACTTTATGTTTCTTCTTACCTGAAGTTGTGCGGTGTTGTCTAGTCCTGCAGGTCGCCACCTTGCCCACATGCTCAGCTGCCACGGATCCCGGTCGCTGCCCTTCCCTAGTCCGGGCAGGCCCGGGTCTCCCTCCGTGGTCCAGTGGGTCCACATTCTCTTATCATCTGGGACCCATGCCTCACGTCGTCGTGGACTGGCGGCGTGGGAGCATTGGCTAGCTAGGCAAGCTATGCCATGTCCCGGCGCCCCACAGCCGTGGGAAGCGCCACAGAGGGTGAGAGCGGAGCCTTGTATACAGGGTGGGAGAGGAGCCTTATATAAGAGGGTGGGAGCGGAGCCATGTATATAGGGTGGGAGAGGAGCCTTGTATAAGAGGGTGGGAGCGGAGCCTTGTATACAGGGAGGGTGCAGAGCCATGTATATAGGGTGGGAGAGGAGCCATGTATATAGGGTGGGAGAGGAGCCATGTATAAGAGGGTGGGAGCGGAGCCTTGTATACAGGGAGGGTGCAGAGCCATGTATAAGAGGGTGGGAGCGGAGCCTTGTATATAGGGTGGGAGAGGAGCCATGTATATAGGGTGGGATCAGAGCCTTGTATATAGGGTGGGAGAGGAGCCTTGTATACAGGGTGGGAGCGGAGCCATGTATAAGAGGGTGGGAGCGGAGCCATGTATATAGGGTGGGAGAGGAGCCATGTATATAGGGTGGGAGAGGAGCCATGTATAAGAGGGTGGGAGCGGAGCCTTGTATACAGGGAGGGTGCAGAGCCATGTATAAGAGGGTGGGAGAGGAGCCATGTATATAGGGTGGGAGAGGAGCCATGTATAACAGGGTGGGAGCAGAGCCTTGTATATAAGATAAGAATGCACTACTACTAAACTACAACCCCGTCCATAGCCCCGTCCCCTTATGACCAAAGCCCCGCCCTGCCACACCTCCATCCCCGCCCTGCCGGGCCATGGAAGAATGGTCTTGCTTGAAGCCGGTCCCTGGTGCAAAAAAGGTTGGGGACCACTGATCTAGATGTAACCCCCTGTCCATGCTTGCTTATCCAGGTGTCATTGTTGAAATGCAGCCAGGCAGACAGAATTTTTCAGAGAATGGGTGATGTCTACAACTTGTTGCTGTAGTGCAAGCACATCTTAGAGAAGTAATGGTGACTGACCAACTGGTACTGAGGGGACTGTGACGGTCATCAGCTTTCAGAAACTGTCTGTATCCATAAGGAGGAGAGGCTGCATTTCCGTGGCCATCAGATTGGCGTGCCTATGCAATAATCACAGAGATCACAGGCCATGAGTCATACAGAAACAAGCGCTGTGATTTTTGTAGCGAATAGCTCTCAGCTGGCCCCTGTCGTCCATACAATGACACGATTGGGTGATGAACCATCCGAGGAGATGTTACGGTGGATTGAGAAAGATGGGGTGTGCTTAGTATGTAAGATCAGTCAAAAACAGCAGGCATGTCCAATTCCGTATCAGCTGACAAGTTCTCGGTCACCAAACTGTAGGGGGTAAACAAGTGGAGTTTCTTTGGCTGAAGACCTGTGTGACAACACTTGCCATGGTGAGGGAGGAGGAAGAATCAGAAGATATGGTTGATGAGGTGGACGGTGGTTGGAGAGGCCCGCTAGTCTGTATTTTAGCACACTGACATTACCAGATTAACGCATGTTGAACATGCATGTGCCAGGTCATGCATGTAGTACTGAAATTATTTCATTTTTTTTACTCTACTAAGTTGTTTTTTAAAAAAGTTGACAGATAACATGATTTTTTAGATTTTTTTTCCAGTATCAAAAAAAGACCCAAGCTAGGCAATTGCAAAACTGCGAACGCTGCTGTCCACTGCCAGAGTTGGGCCTCAGGATGCATTGGTTGTCATGGTTACATAATTCTGTGTCTACGTAACCTCCTCGTCTTCCTCCTCTACTGAGCTACTCAGCTGCATGCCTCTGGGTTTACACCAAGTGTGATCTACTACCTCATCATCATCCTCTCTGTTCTCCCACTCCTCACCCTGAGAGTCACCCTCCTCCTCTTCCTGCCTTGACAGCAGAGTACAGCAGGAAATAGAGGCACAGCGCTTCAGCCAGGTGAATTAGTCAAAGGAAAAACTTTATTCCACCAAAATGCAATACAACGTTTCAATCCAAGTTGGATCTTTGTCAAGTATGCATAGCAGTGCAAAGGGTGGGCATTAAATAGTGTGGAGCTACAACCAGATCCAATCACCATGCAGCCACATCCCACATTAAAAAACATACAAAAATGATAAATAACAGACATCGGTTATGTACAGGGTCCATGTTTATCACAAAGCATAACTCTATAATATACACAATAAAAAATGTTATCAATTCACACAGATTTAAAGCAAATCATTCTGACAATAACAACTAGGAAGACAGCATAGTCATCTCTATGGAAACCATCTGCCAATCACTAGTTAGTATGCTGCTATAAACCACCTACTTGCCCTATCAGGATCCAATCATAAAGTCAGAAAAAGAAAGCGCCAAAAAATTCATGCAGCGAAATAGATCCAATCACAGAACTCCTTTCGTTATGGGCAGTATCGGCGTCCATAGAAACACCAATCCTGTCACTCATATTATAATAAAGAGGCCAGATACCTCGATTGAAGACGCCCCCAAGTCGCAACACGTCATGTAGTCACATGATGTGCACAGGCTCCACTAACCTCGCGCAAGCGCACCTGGAGCTCAGCAAACGCCTCGTCCAATCTGCACGAGGTGTCACTAGAAAACCATGCACGTCCACGTCACAAGGTAGCGTCACCAGGCCAACATCAGCTGACAAGATGATGCATTGATCAAGCGCGAAACCGCGCAGGCGCACTAGGGCACCTCACCTGCCATATAGTGCGCACAAGCACATTACGATACCAAAGGGAGATCACGCCTCTGAGTGGATAGAATAAGCCAACTCCATGGTAAAAATGAATAAACGAAGTGCTTCATGATGAAAGAACAAAACTATTTGTGCAACATCAAAATACTAATTGGCATATGTGAAGGATATACATTACACATTTATTAAGCATATAGAATCAATAATCCATTCCTCCACATAGAGATTAACGTGGGCAAAAAAGAACAACAGATCATTTGCATAAATAAAGTCGTTCCCTATCATCACATTTATTGTCCAAAGCGACATCTGTGTGTCATGTATAGTGTACAGTTCCTATAGCGTCTTGTGCTTGGGTGCGAGGAAAACACAGGAGACATAGGTTGAAATGAAATGACTTGTATTACTTCATACAAGCATGCAGAAAAGGTCACACAGTTTGCAGGAACAGAGGCAGGAGAACACAGCAGGCCAGAGTAACTTCAAGCTCTACAATAACTCTCCAAGCAGGTTCAGGATCTCTTCTCTGTACCGTAATTCCTCTGCAAACATGGATTCACCAGACAGCAGGTTTCCAGAGTCCAAAAGTGTTCCAAAGTTCCTCAGTAGGAAATAGCTGGAGTCCAAAATCCTAGGTTTCCAGGAGTCAGGTCACAGGCTGACTGAGGCTTGATTCAGGAGCACTGATTGTTCAGCTGAGGCTGCTTAAGAAGCAAGAGGAGAGAATCAGGGCGGGAACATGAAAACTGGAAACTCCATATTAACTGAGGGCAAGAGCTGCAGAAAGACAGAAAGCAAAATGGCCGACGGAAAACTGAGTTTCAAGGAACATGTCAACAGAGACAAAGAACCTTACATTACTCCCCCCTTAAGGACAACCTCCGGTTGACCTCAGACCAGGCTTGTCAGGGTACCTCTGATGAAACTGGCGGAGCAGGCGAGGAGCATTTACATTATTGACTGGTTCCCATGAGTTGTCCTCCACTGGGTAGCCCTACCATTTAATCAAATATTGCAACTGATTTCTGTACAACCTGGAATCTAGAATCCTTTCCACCATAAATTCTTCCTGACCATCGACCAGCACTGGGTCAGGGCAAGGAGAAGAGCGTCCAGGAAACGTATTGGGTGTTGCAGCCTTTAGTAGGGATACATGAAAGACAGGGTGGATTCTCATAGTTCTGGGCAGTTGAAGACGACAAGCAACGCACTTATAATTTTACTGATTTTATAGGGTCCAATGTACTTATGTCCCAACTTAGACGATGGAATCCTTAACTTAAGATTTCTGGTTGACAGCCAGACCAAATCTCCTACCTTGAAAGCTGGTGCAGGTTTACGAAATTTATCTGCTGCTTTCTTGTACCTTTCCTGAGCCAATTCTAGATTTTCCTTTAGAAGATCCATATTCTTTTGTAAAGAAGTGATTCTTTCAGCCACTGCCGGCAAGGGCGTATCTATGGGAAATCGAGGAAGAATGTTAGGATGATAACCTAGATTGCACTAAAAAGGAGACTGCTTAGTGGAGGCGCTCTGAGAGTTGTTATAAGAGAACTCAGCCAGTGGAAGTAGATCCACCCAATCATCTTGTAGGTGGCAGATAAAGCAGCGGAGATACTGCTCCAGGGTCTGATTGGTTCGTTCTGTCTGTCCATTAGTCTGGGGATGAAAAGCAGAAGAAAGGTTTACTTTAATGTCCAATGCGGCACAGAAATTTTGCCAAAACCTTGAAGTGAATTGCACCCCTCTATCCGAAATGACCTCATCCGGTACTCCATGTAAGCGAAACACATTCTTAATCATCAAGTCTGATGTCTGTTTTGCAGTGGGTAAGCCGACACAAGGGATAAAATGAGCTGCCTTTGTTAGACGATCAACCACCACTAGAATGGTGTTCTTCCCTTGAGAGGTTGGTAACTCCATAATGAAGTCCATAGAAATGGATCCCCACGGGCGGGACGGGGTGGGAAGAGGTTGTAACAGACCAGTTGGTGAGGAGCGAGGTGTTTTGCATCTTGCACAGACTTCACATAAAGTGACATAGTTTAAAACATCTTTCCTGTAAGTGGGCCACCAAAAGAAACGAGAAAGAAATTCTTGTGTCTTTAGAATTCCCCTATGCCCGGCTATCTTGGAATCGTGGATGAGTTGCAATACTCTCAATCTGACTGTTTCAGGTATATACAGACGTTGTCCCTGAATCCACACACCATTCTTAAAGACAAGACTTACGTCCTGTAACGAATGGAAGCGGAGGCAGAGGTGGTGAAGTTCACATTCGTTTTTATTTTTTAATGTGGAACCTCGAGACCGCGGTCCGGGGGGCTCCGAAGGGGGCGTAACTAGTGAGCCCCGGGTACCCGTAGTAAGGCCCCTCGAACAGGACCAGAATGGAATACCCGGAGGACACAGGTGCTACCTCCAGTTAGACCCCGGACACGTGGCAGCTGTCCCAGAGGGACCAAAAGGGTAACAAGTATTTACTGAGTCCGTGGAAAGTTCTTGACGGAGAAGGGTAAGGTCCTGGTCCAGAACGGATGGTAGAAGGCTGGCTTCAGTGACCTTGTCACGGTCCACGGGTACGGATGGCTGATGGCGGAATGGGATGACACTTGCGCCAGTAATAGCCGAGATTGTCCAGATTAGCCAGATACGGGTTAGCAATGATCTGAGGAGACAAACAGTATCAGCGAAGCACAGAGACTGCAGACGCAGCGCAGACAGAACAGGCACAGAACCGGATGTAGCAATGATAGAACACGTTGCTCCGGCACTCCCCTAATGGTGGAGTGACCAGATATAGTACTGAGTGCGCAGCCATTGGTTAATTAGCTATTTCAAAAGATGCACGCTGCCCCTTTAAGAGAGGCGGTGGGCGCGGCCTCGCGTCCTAAGCCGACTGTCTGGAGGCCTGCCAGGAAGTGGAGAAGGACTCAGGACGCCGGAGAGCAGATGGGACAGGAGACCCCAGCCCACGCACAGACCGCCGCAGAGGGACAGCCCGAGGAACAGGTGAGTGAGCAGAACGGAGTGCAGAGCCAGCGCTGGGACCGGGTGTAACAGTATCCCCCTCTTTACTCCCCCTCTTTTTCAAGCCTGCGTGAAATCTTTTAAGAAGAAGAGGAGCCTGGATGTTCTCTTTAGGCTCCCAAGACCTCTCCTCAGGACCAAAACCCCTCCAGTCCACCAGGTAATAGATCCTACCTCTTACTCGCTTAGAGGCCAAGATATGTTTTACCTCAAAAACATCATCCTCAGAGACCGGATCAGGAGTGGTACCCGGGTCCTTAAAAAAGGAACTCAACACTACTGGTTTGAGGAGGGAAACATGAAAGGAGTTAGGTACTCTTAGAGAATTTGGCAATTTCAGTTTATAAGAGACCGGGTTGATCTGTCTCAAAACTTCAAAGGGACCAATGAAACGAGGACCCAATTTGTATGATGGTAACTTCAGACGGATGTACTTGGAGGAGAGCCATACCTTGTCTCCTGGACGAAAGATGGGAGCCTCCAAACGTCTTTTGTCCGCATGCGTTTTCATACGTTGAGAAGCTTTCTCCAAAGCCGACCTGGTCTCTCTCCAAATGTCCGAGAAATTCTTTGACAAGGTATCGACTGCCGGAACATCCGACAATCCCGAGACAGGAAGAGGAATTCCGGGTTGCAGTCCAAACACAATCTGAAAGGGAGACTTTCCAGAAGATTCACTTACTTGATTGTTGTAGGAGAATTCCGCCCAGGGCAGTAATTCTACCCAGTCATTATGATGAGCGTTGACGAAGTGACGCAGGTATCCAGCCAGGATTTGATTGATCCTCTCCACTTGCCCATTAGACTGGGGATGATATGCAGAAGAAAAATCTAGTTCAATTTTTACCATTTTACAGAGTCCTCTCCAGAACTTAGAGGTGAACTGGACGCCCCTGTCGGACACGATGTGGAGAGGAAATCCATGTAGACGAAAGATGTGCTGGATGAAGTGAGTGGCCAGTTCTGGAGCAGACGGGAGGCCAGATAGCGGAACGAAGTGAGCCATTTTAGAGAAGCGGTCCACCACAACCCATACCACTGAGCAGCCAGAAGAGATGGGAAGATCCGTGATGAAATCCATCGCGATGTGCTGCCAGGGAGCGGACGGAATCGGAAGAGGCAGAAGCCTGCCGGCTGGTAGATGTTTAACAGTTTTGTTACGAGCACATGAAGGACATGCTGCGACGAACTCCTGGATATCCTTGACCATGGTAGGCCACCAGTAATACCGGGAGATGAGTTGCTGCGTCTTTTTCTGACCAGCATGGCCAGCCAACTTAGAAGAATGACCCCAGCGCAGAACACGAGTACGGTCAGAAGCAGACACGAAAGTCTTCCCAGGAGGAAGCCGGGCCAGATCAGTGGAGGCAACAGAGACTAACCTAGAAGGTTCAATAATGTGCTGAGGTTCCTCCTCCAGTTCAGGAGGCAAGAAAGCCCTAGAGAGTGCATCTGCCTTGATATTCTTGTCAGCTGGACGGAAATGAAGTACAAAATTGAAACGGGCAAAAAATAATGCCCAACGGGCCTGACGGGGATTCAGTCTTAAAGCAGATTGGAGATAGGCAAGGTTTTTATGATCGGTGAATATGATTACCTGGTGATGAGCTCCTTCAAGAAGATGTCTCCATTCTTCCAGAGCCAATTTGATGGCCAACAGTTCGCGATCACCGACAGAGTAGTTCCTTTCTGCAGGAGAAAAAACCTTGGAAAAAAAACACACGAGATCATCGCCCGGTAGACGACTTCTGGGTCAGAACTGCTCCTGCACCTATGGAAGAAGCGTCAACTTCAAGAAAAAATTGCTCACTAGAATTAGGACGATGGAGAACGGGTGCGGAAGCGAAGGCTTTTTTGAGAGAAACAAAGGCCTCTTCTGCCTCGGAGGACCATTCCTTAGAGTTTACACCTTTCCGGGTTAAGGCTGTGATTGGAGCCACTCGGGTGGAAAAGTGTGGAATGAATTGCCGGTAGTAATTGGCAATCCGAATCCGAGGAACCTTTTTATGGCTTTTAGCCCAGACGGACGAGGCCAGTTGAGAACTGCAGACAACTTCTCCGGATCCATCTTTAATCCTGTGGAAGATACAATGTACCCAAGGAAAGGCAAAGAGGACTGCTCAAAGACGCATTTCTCATATTTGGCATAGAGCCTGTTCTCTCTCAGTCTTTGTAAGACCAGGCGTACTTGCCTCCGGTGTGACGTCAAGTCAGCAGAAAAAAATCAAAATATCGTCCAGGTAAACCACGACACAAGTATAGAGCAAGTCCCTGAAAATGTCATTAACAAATTCCTGAAAAACCGCAGGTGCATTGCTTAGGCCGAATGGCATTACCAGGTATTCATAGTGGCCGTCACGGGTGTTGAAGGCTGTTTTCCATTCGTCTCCCTCTCTGATTCGGATCAGGTTGTAGGCCCCTCTGAGGTCCAATTTGGTGAAGATCTTGGCCCCTCGGAGACGATCAAACAGCTCTGAAATAAGAGGCAATGGATACCTGTTTTTTACCGTGATTTGATTTAGACCCCGATAGTCAATGCAGGGCCGCAAGGATCCGTCCTTTTTCTTTACAAAGAAGAATCCAGCTCCTGCCGGTGACGATGACTTTCGGATAAATCCTCTAGCCAAATTCTCTTGAATGTAGTCCGACATGGCCTGAGTCTCTGCCTGTGAAAGAGGATAAACTCTCCCGCGAGGGGGTGATGCTCCTGGAAGAAGCTCTATCTGACAGTCGTACGACCTGTGTGGAGGTAGTCTCTCAGCCTCTTTTTTCCCAAAGACGTCAGAGAAGGACCAATAGGCGGAAGGTAACCCTGGCAGGGTATCAGGCTGGACTGGAGGCGAAACAGGTTGAATCCGGGTTAAGCAACGATTCATGCAGGTATCTCCCCAACGCAGAACTTCTCCAGTTTTCCAATTAAGGACTGGTTCATGCATCTGGAGCCAAGGTAAACCTAGAAGCATGGGATGGGATAAACCAGGATATACATAAAATCGCATTCGTTCAGTATGCATTAGACCTACCCGGAGTTCCACCAACTCGGTTTGAAACTGGACGGGCTCGGTCAGCGGTTTGCCATCCACGGCGGACACCTGTAACGGATCAGGAAGACGCTGGACTGGTAAGCGGTAATGATCCACAACCGCCTGCTGGATGAAGTTCCCTGCAGCTCCAGAATCCAGTAGACAGTGTTCGAAGAATTTTATTGCTCCATAGGACACGGTGACAGAGATGTGTAAGAGGGAGAGGACTGCTCTTTACCTAGGTTGGCCCCTCCTACCGGACCTAGGCACTGGAGTTTCCCGACTTTTTAGGACAGAAATGAATCAAATGTTCAGAACTACCGCAGTAGTAACAACTTCCCTCCTTGCGATGTGCCTCCCGGCGGCGGGTGGCCAAACTTACATGGTCCACCTCCATGGCCTCGGAGGCGGAGGGTGAAGTACCTGTTTTGTACAAACTAGAGTCCAGGTGATAGGACCTTTTGTCCCGCTTGATCTCCATGGAGCGCTCCTGAAAACGCAGGTCAATTCGGGTTGCCAAGGATATTAGCTCTTCCAAGAGAGTAGGTCTGTCCCGTCCCGCCAGCTCATCCTTGATTCTTCCGGATAGGCCTTCCCAGAAGTTAGCAACCAGGGCCTCATTGTTCCACGACAATTCAGACGAGAAGGTGCGGAATTTAACAGCATACTGAGCTACCGTGAGAGTACCTTGGCGCAGGCGGAGCAGAGCTGAGGCAGTCGAAGTGGTACGACCAGGTTCATCGAAAGTCCTGCGAAAAGCCTCTAGGAAAGATTGAAGATCGTTAACCACCGGATCCCCTCTCTCCCATAGCGGGTTTAGCCAGGCGAGGGGCTTCTCCTCCCAGGTGTGACATGATGAAGCCCACCTTGGCTCGGTCAGAAGCAAACATATGCCCCAAGGTTTCGAAGTGTAGAGTGCACTGATTGAGGAAACCTTGACACAGAGTAGGATCACCCTGGAAACGGGTAGGAGCCGCCAGACGGGGACCTTGATTTGCCATGGGAACTGGTACCTGATTATTGATAGAAGAGTCAGGTGCAGACGAGGACCCAAGGGAATCCATGCGGGTAGACAAGCTGCGTAGATAAGTCATGATCTTGTCCTGTTGAACTCCCAAACGGGCCACCTCCTGGCACAGATCCGTGGTCGGAGGTCTCTGGGATCCAGCGGGTTCCATGGCCGGAGCAATCTGTAACGAATGGAAGCGGAGGCAGAGGTGGTGAAGTTCACATTAGTTTTTATTTTTTAATGTGGAACCTCGAGACCGCGGTCCGGGGGCTCCGAAGGGGGCGTAACTAGTGAGCCCCGGGTACCCGTAGTAAGGCCCCTCGAACAGGACCAGAATGGAATACCCGGAGGACACAGGTGCTACCTCCAGTTAGACCCCGGACACGTGGCAGCTGTCCCAGAGGGACCAAAAGGGTAACAAGTATTTACTGAGTCCGTGGAAAGTTCTTGATGGGGAAGAGTAAGGTCCTGGTCCAGAACGGATGGTAGAAGGCTGGCTTCAGTGACCTTGTCACGGTCCACGG